>JALJEE010002943.1:0-73956 GCA_023231475.1 Seison nebaliae | reverse complement strand
GAAGAACAAGAAGATGACAGGCTGAACGACCAAACTCAAGAAATAAAAGAAGGAAAGAAACTTAGAAATGGAAGAATCATACCAAATATCAAAAATAAAAGAAGATCCAGGAAAAACAAATCGAGACGATAAATGTTCTATAACGTCAAATATTGATAATAATACTTTTTAATTAATTTCAAATTTTAACTTTATCAATTTAAAAAAAAAAAAAAAAAAAAATTTCAATATCAATTTTTATATTTTTTATAAAACTTTTCGATAAATTCGACGGTGTTCGATCAGACGTAAATTATCAAGTTTATGGCACGAATTTAGTTTTATTGAATCGTCTAAGATGGTTCAAGGGTGTCAACGAAATGTATAATAAAACAGCATTACCTCTTGATTTTGAGGATAGACGATTAGCACTGGAAAAAGTACTGATGAAAAGGTATGCGCTAGGAAAATTTTCTAGGATGTTTACTGTCAGACAGGTAACATTGTATTATAAAATGCTTCTAGAACAAATTATAAGAATTACAATAGAAGAAACGTTTTTGACCACAGATTATTACAAATATCATCGAAGTGAAAAGGAAACCGGACAGAAAATGGAAGAGCTAAAACCAGCCATTGAAACTAATGAACATTTGGTTCCATCTCATAGTCTTTCTGTAATTAGATCGATAGATATGCAAAACTGGTATATAGTATCTGACACTATGGTTGTCCCAATGCACTCCTTAAAAGAAGCATTAAATGGCAATAGTCATGATGAATCTGCTTGTACAAATGTAGAAGTAACTTATTGGCAAGAACTTATTTCATTTAGAAGGAATAACGGACAACTAAGAAAGATGATACAACCAATTTTATTAAGGGATTATGAAAAAAGACAACGGTTTGAACATGCCATCTACTATAATTTCGCAGAGCATAACTCCCAGAACTGATCGAAAACATGCTAAGTAAAAAGACCAAATGATAATTTCACTACAATTATCCATCCATTCAAAACTAATAGACATATTTGTCGGTATACAGTTCTCATATACTTCAGATATACATAAACAGTATGTTTTTCTTGCTTGTATTTTTGTTTTTTAATGTTTAATAAAGTTAATTCTTCCAGTCAGTTTTTTTGAATAACTTTTAGCTTGCCTTTGTAAAGTAGTTATACAGTATAGTACTTAATAATCTATTCTGGGTTTATAATTTTTCCGATCATTAACAATCGATAGTCTATTTTTATTGCTACCAATTTGTGTTGAAGTCATCTACGATTCGTCGTCATTCGACTAGCGAATCTATAAACAATCCATACAGAATTATACTTATCAGATAATAATCCATGCAATGCATTCCTTTTTTGGACAACCTTTAGTTACAATGAAGAATGACATTATGAAACAATTTTGAATTAAAACTATTTAACGTTTTAAATTTTTAATAAAAAAATGTTTTAAGAAAAGAAAATTTGGAGAAAATTGCAATTTCAATCGAAAGTTAATAAAATAATCGATTGAACAATAATTCGAAGAATAAGATAAAAAGCTAAATATAATTTATAATCATGGAAAACGGAAATTTGCAAAATAATGCAAAAAAATATTCGGCTAGATATGATGAGTAGTCATATTTACAAGGAATAGAGAACATTGATTCTGGGTACGAATTTTAAGAATGATCAGTAACATTTAGTCGATGATATTCATGAATTAAATTCAACAAATTGAACTTATTCAGATCAATTAAAATGACTAAAAGAGAAAAAGAGAACAGGCGAAAATTTAGAAAACAAAATAGTTATTGAAGCTGAAAGTTGTTCGAAATTTTTTTTGGTGAAAAATTCTTAATTACAATTGATTGAATTGATTGAATAGTATAAGGATGAGTATAATGATTTTCAAAAATTGTATTGATTAGAATGATGAATGAAGGACTGTATATCTGATTCTATCAATGTTTCTTACATCCGAGTTTCCTCGCCATCAACGTCGATATTGTCGTTTGTATATTTCATTCGATCTTCATATATATGTGCTTGTGCAGCGGCCATCAATGTAATGAAATGAATCTACAATTTAGTCAGTTTTCAAATTATTAATAATAATTTAATGATAAATGATAAACCAATGCTAATATTATTACGACGGATGATACAAATGCACAAATTGAAGGAAGTAGTAAACGATCCATCTGATTATCAATGAAGGATTAGGAAAACATTTTCAATAATTTAAATTCCAACCGTTAAACATATCACCTTTTCTTCGTTCTTAACAAACAGATTTCGATTATTCAGAACTAAAAATTGCAAAAAAAATGAAATGATAATAAAATTAGCCGATTATTTTCAAATAAAATATTAAACAAGAATCGTTTGATAATTCGTCAGTATTGGCACATAAATAGTATTTAGCGTACATAATATATGCTGCGAATATAGCAAGGCATATGGATACTGCATATATGATTAAATGCAAAGTATAGCAAATCATCATCATCTAAAAACATTAAAATTTAAATTGAAGAATTTAAATATTTTAAATGAAAGTTTAACCATTCCATTTCCGACGGATGCTAACGTATTGTGACGAGATCCCCAAAAAAGAGACTGTCTTGTATGGCCATGTAGCAACGTGTTAACTATCAAGAAAAGAAGACCCAAAACAAAGAGTGCTGGTGCAACTCCATATATCACTAGACGTACAGTGGGGAAACTAAAGAAAAAAATTTTTTAAATTTTCTTTAGAAGAATTCGAACTGATCAGAAATTGTTTGTGTCAGTAACGTTTGTAATCGATCGATCTTGATGAGTTCCGAAGCTGTCAATCCCGCTATTCCAATGATGAAGCAGATGAATGCGCTTAAAGTACAACATGGCACTCTAGCTAAACGATGGCAACACTGTCCCATACACTCTAGAATGAAGAAGAGGAATGAATAAAAATAGATTAAGATGAAATAAAATTTTGGAGAAATAATTTTTATAAATTTAGATGATCGTTTTCCTGAAATTAACGTTTAATGGTATGATTGTATTACTATTTAATTCTTCGTGAGTAATTTACAGAATATTTCCAAATGCATCTACTTCAATCGACCTTGGGAAGACTGAAAACTAATAATTTTACTATAGTAGTGGGACAAAACTATGTTTACTTTTTTTCTTTCATCCTTTATCAAATAAATGGAAAGTAAAAGATACATGTCAGATACAATTCTTAAGTCGTTCTAGATAAAAGAATGGACTTCCTTCATTTGTGGATAGACAAAGTTGAAAATTTCTAAGAACACATAATGTTGCTCAATATACGTATATAGGAGGAAGATTTTAAGGATGAATAAAAGAGAAGTAAACTGACAGATGAAAAATAAGAAATGAAGTGATGTAACGATGGAAAATTGTCAAAATGGAATTATTTCCATTCAATTAATTAAGAATGAGTTAATTCCTTTTTTCTTTCGATATATTTCTCACACTAATATTGACATGAGATATGCAAGAGAACTATTTATCCTTGTAAAACAGCAAAGTAAGACGTGCAACGATAATAATCTTCACAATTCAAATCATTGATCTACTTTATCCTTCTTTGTATATATATATATATACATGGATTGTAGATAGTTTGTAGAGTAGCATAATTTAAGATTTAATTAATCGTAGTGAAATAGATAATTGTTGAAAGGATTTTGACCATTTGAAATGAGATAGAATAAATGTTGTGAGACGAACCTTCATCATGTAACAATTTATCATCATCGTCATCGTGTTGTGAGTAACTCATCTTCTCGTTAGAAGGATAAAATAATTCTAATTTGTTATTAGGTGGATAATTATGATTTGTATTATTATAATGGATTAATGTTGTCGATTTGGATGGATATCGATTATTCTTCTGTGATGATATCTGATTTTTATCAACGTAATCTGTTTTGTCTTTTTCACTACTCAACTTCAATTTATGACTCGAATTATGCGAATGGATTTTAGCGGAAGGTGAGAAATGTTCGGCTTCAATTCCACTCAATTTGACACTTTGCTTCAATCGTTGACGTTCTTGTTCGTTCGAATCGTCGTCAATAGTACCGATGTCGGAGAATGTTGTCGTTTGAGGTATCCGTTTAGTTGAATCCACAAAATCTTCACGTTTATCGATCGATGGCGTTGATAAAAATGATATTACGTGATTATTCTCAATTATTTGATTATTAAATGAATTATTAGGATTCTGAGATTCTGCTTGTGGTTTTGATGATTTTTTCAAGATTCTTGGCGATAGTATATTTCGAGATTTCAATGAAGAATTTTTTGTCTTTTTATTAACGATTTGATTCGTCCTACTCGTATTATTAGTTGAAGCGGAGATATTCTTTATCGAATTTTCGAGTGTTCCAACTAACTCTAATTTCGTACCGTTTACTCCGACGTATGATCGCTGAATTTGATCCTGTGAATATTTGAAATCTTCTTCTTCTTCGTTCTCAGTCTCCGGCTGGGCCAAAGGCGTATAATAACAATTTTTCGGATCACTAACAATCGATAGTCTATTTTTATTGCTACCAATTTGTGTTGAGGTCATCTACGATTCGTCGTCATTCGACTAACGAATCTATAAACAATCCATACAAAATTATACTTATCAGAAAATTATAAAATCACTTTAATTAAAATAGGAAAGAAAATAATAAAAATTTTCACAAAAAGAAAAAATTCCATATACGATGATTAATGATTGATGAGGGAACAGACGGAAAAAATATTTTTTTAGTTAACTTAAATCTCTTATACAGAAATTGGTAAGACGTTCCAATTCATAATAATTAACCACCACAACAACAATAACAATATTAATGGAATCAGATGTTTGAAAAGAATGAACATCGACGAAAACGTAGAGAAAGAAGATTATTATATTTTTACAGTTTAACCTGACAATACATGATTTTCCCATCAAATAAGAAGAGGTTGCCAAAACGAAGAGAACAACGAGAATGTGAAAGGAAATACATTGTCAAATTAAAAACTTATAATAGAATCGATATAAACCTCTACCTGAGTAGTTGTCGTACATATGGGAAAATTACTTCCGTCTACAGTTGGAACATTAAGAAAAATTGAATCAAGAGTGACGTCTTCGTTATTAAAGAAAACAAAGATTAATGTTGAAACGATGATTGACCGTAAAAGAAACCACATAAACTACCTCATGTCATAACGTGCTAAATTGCAGAAGTAAACAGACTCATTATATGAATTACTATCGATTGAGTAACGAGAGAATAATATTCTGAAATATTTATCAATTATTAATAAAAATGAATTTGTTTAATTAATATTTTTGATTTTTACGATGTTATTCGAATAACTATCAGAAAATTGTCTCGCTGGATGTATTGAATAATTTGAAATGATGAATTACAACAGAATATAATCCGATTACGCAACTCATAAAAATAAGGAATAATATTATCGATCATCATCGTGGCATTAGGATAGAAGTTTCAACTAGGAGAAGAATAAAAATGGAAAGACTAAAAAATATTAGACAAATTTTCCTCCTGAATTAACATTTGGTGAATTCGCAAGAGAATCGTATTTCTTCCAAACTAACAATTTTGGTGATACGTCCACGTGCATATACAAATCAATAATCTATTCGCTCAATGCAGATATTGACAAAGGAACATATATCTTAAATTATGCTAATCAACAAAATTGTGTAGTATCACTCCCTCATTGATTCATTCACTCAATATTTCATTCATTTATTCATTCATGAATAAATGGAACTTCTACCATCACAACCATATGAATAATTATATTACTTGTGGTTCTACTATCGACCGATGATAAGAGCAATAAATGAATGATGAAAAGTCAATAGAAAATAGATTAGGTTTGATAATGTCAACAGATGCATCAATTAGACGTGATGGAAAAAATCGATAATAAAATGGATATGCACAAATTTATTTTTCGCTTATTTTTGAAATGTACCACTCCCAACCCCCATTAACTGATAATGTTTTTTTGACCATAAACTAAGAGAACATGCCGAAAAAGGACATAACGAATCGAATAATACGTATTTTCTGCTTCAAAGATTCTGGGTCTATATCTCTAGAAAATTTCTTCTCTCATTCTTTTCTGACCTGAAAAATCGTTCGAGAAAAAAATTTATAATAATTGTCAAACATTTTTACATAGTTATAATTTAGATTAGGAGTTTAATTTCACTTTATGAGAAAGTTTTTTGAATAATTTTTTCCGTTTAATAAAGATAAATTTCAATAACATATCTATTTTATCAGTTATGCACAATTATCGATACATTTATATTGCTCATAATTAAACAATTGAATTATGGAGATTTTCGCACTTGTCCAGAAAGAAATTGGATGTACCTTCATTCATGTACCGTTTGGAGGATTGGGCAAAAGAGAATGAAATCGACTGAACTAGTTCCTTCGCATTCGGTTGTAGCTCTTGCACATATTAACTGTTGTTGGAAGGTAGTGGTCTCAGGCATTCGGCATAGTAGAATGGTAGTAAAGATAAAATGTGTGCATCTATCAACCAATGTCTATGTACAATGTACCTATTGATGAACGTATCCCAATTCTCGAACTAAATAGAGAGAAGCAAGAAGAAAGCAAGATAGAATCTTCCCTTACTCCATGCAAATGAGTTGACTGATGTGTTAAATATTTCTTCTCTTTTTTCCATCAGTTTCTTCCCAACAATTCCCTTTATTGATTATTCTGTCTTTATTTGGGCTTATCTTGACTCTGTTCTGATAATGCACTATATTCCTTCATTATTTACTATTATTTTTATATAATAATAGAGAAGACAAACGACAATGATAGTGAGAATAATAATGGAAGTATACTCTTCTTCCTTTTATCCGATTTTCGTCATTTCATACGAGAAACGAAAACAAATTTCTCAAGTAACCCAACAAAAAAATAACAATTATATGTTCTCTATTTAAATCGTCTGTTGGATTAATGATCAATTTTATCTGTAATTTCACCAATTCCAATAAATCAACTAATCGTCCTACAATTAATTTATCTTGTCATTTGACAATCATTCGATTTTCTATCAAAAATCTTATGACTTCAATGATGCAGAAATACTCTCCAATAGCTTAGACCCAACAGTTTCAATAATGTGCAAAATAATTTAACTGTCAAACATATTTTTGATAATTGTTCTTATACATATTATTTATAATTAAATTGATACACAAATTTTTCTTAATTTTCATCATCAATTACTTTGAGAGAGGCAACATGAGAAAATAATGTGTCAAAATTAAAAATTTTCGTACTCACCATTTCACCATTATTCACACATTGCTCAATATCTGGGAAAATTATAAAATTCCTTTAACTAAACTGTGTTATAGTTACTTATTCGTTCACAATTATACATCGGATATGTTCGAATTCAATAAGAATGATTCTAAACTAAAAGTTCTAACTTTCTAAAGCATATAAAAAGGAATCTATAACCTTTAATTTAGAAAGTATGTGTTGAAGTTACAAAAAAGTTTTACGAAGAAAAACGGAATAAAAATCCGGATAGAAAACATTATGAAAACTACGATATTTAAATGCGTATATCATTATTCTGTAATTGGGACGATTTAGCCTCTCCACTTTTTTAGTCACCCTCACTTGTCCATTTGAAATTAAAATTTTCACATTTTTAAATAATTCAAAATTATTAATTCTTCTTTAAAAATCTTCTACGATCAAACTGTCTTTTCCTAATTTAGTTATTTAGCAGTTCCATCATCGCTGGAAGGAATGTCATTTTTTTCGTGGTATTCGTTCCATTCAAAGAAAAGAATTAACATAAAGAGAAATAAATGACATTTATTAAATGTTCGTCATTTTACTTAATAACTGCCATTAAAATATTATGTCAGTTCATCAATATTTATTAAATCTTCTTGCTACATCACGACAGGAGCAAATAATTTACTACAAATGCATTTGCGTTTCTTCTCTTTCTTTTCTAATTACTTCCAGCTAGGCTGAACTCAAATAATTAATTTATTTGTTTATGTCTTACCACTTTCCACCAGAGTAAACGAACTAAATGAAAGAAGATTGAAAAAACATTGACAACTAACATTATCGACAAAACGGATGTTTATATTCACTGATGATATTTCTAGTATTGATACAGTCGTAGTAATGTTGGTTGTAGTAGCAGAAGTGATAATAATAAAAGAAACTGACCACTTGGGAAATTATTAATTTTTCGTTAACCACAAATCGATAAAAAAGCAGATGATTGTCGGCAAATGTAGTAAAGAATCGAAGAGGCAGATGTGATCATTTCCATTTATTCGACATGTGTACGCTCTTCATGTCAGAGTACGAGTAACTTAACGATATTTCCATCATTATCATCATCCGGGACAAAATAACTTTAGGTACATTTGTCTTAAGTTTCAATTGAAAAATGAGGAAATATTTTTTGAAGAAAGTTATTTATAAAATAGAGTCGTATTAACTTTTAAATATATAATCATATACATCATTTTACTTAGATATTTGACTAATATAATTATCTGATTCCTAAATAATATAATTGAGTAGAATTGAACAACATTCAATCTATTAAGCAGATGCCCTAAATATGAGAATTAAGAATTATATTCTCTTTTTTCCATTGATTTGTTGATGTCCAGTTACTTTGGGATGATTCCCCCTCTTTCATTTTTATATCAGTTATTGGGAAGATGATGTGTATGTCAGAATGAAAATGGTATACCATTTCACTTATCTCCAATACTGGTTAGTTGGTACTAAAATATCTCTTTCCTCCTAGAAACAATTCTACTAAACGTTGACGTTATCAAATGAATTAATTAAAAATTAATAGGAAAAGAGACATCTGAACGAAGCGGTTTAATTAACAATTTTGGTTTTCAAATTGGATTCCAATGGGAAAGTGATGATAATGTCCTAACTCAACACTCAATCATTCCTCATTTGAAATACAAACATTTATGACTATTAACCCAAATATACAGTGAAGGGTTGGTCTTCTGGATTTATTTTTTGGGAAACATATCAGGTCATTTCGCTTTCACTTCGCTTTGAGAAGAAGTATTATAGTAAGTACAAGAAACATTTTTTTCTTACAATTATTTTCTCCAGAATTTTATTGCTATTTCACTCTTTTCACACGATTCAATTCGATTATGCAAATTTAGGTAAATCAAAAACGACAAGATTGATATGCGTTAGACTATTCCTTTTAGAAGTTAAGAAGAGTGGAGTCGTAAATTGAGGAAATAAGCATAACATAAAATTATTTCATCAGATGTCATTGTGGGAATAGGTTAGTCTGACATCGTTAAACATGGATGAATAGAGATTACTTATGTAATTATGCATAAATCATACATAATATGGAATTGCAGATAATTAATGTTGACAGAATCTCTCCTAGAATTAACTGGAGAATGTTCAATCGAACACAATTCCAGATTCTCTTAAGAACAGTATCAAAAATAGAAAGAAAAAATACATAATAACTTTGTTGCAAAAAAATATTATCGTATTTCCTCTTGGACATTATTACTCTTACTTCAAGATAATGATAAAACAGTAATTCCGTACAACCGATTTTAGGAGTTGAATTCAACCAAAATTGTCGTATGACGTACTGAAAGTAATGTACTTGGTTTGTACAAGATATTCTTGTCATCCTTAAAAATAATATAATGGGAAGGAGGTTGGTTTTTTAATAGTTTCCTAGATGAGAACTATAAATCAGTTTGATAATAACATTAATATTCCTTTCATTAATTTTATTTAGAATTTCCCAGTAACATGTTAAATTGAAAAATCGTGGAATAGTTCATTAGCATCATCAGTTACCTCATTGAAAGGTTGCACTTAAAATAATTATGCTGCAACAAATGCTGACCAAGGTAAACATTGAAAAAAACAATTCAGGTTCGAACTACTTAAACGATTTTCCTTTTGATTTTTCGTGACTCTTCTGATTCAGTTCTAAAGGAATTACGTAATGAAAATTAATTATTCTCTATTTATTCTTCTTCCAAACAAAAACACAAGAGGGTGTCGAAAAGAACGTCAAGTAATTTTCCCACTTTTCCATTTTAATTGTGAGAAAAAGAAAATTTTAATTGAAGCAAATATAGTTCGTAAACTTCCCAAATTACGAAGAAAAAGAACACATTATTATCCGAGAGCTAGATTAGATCTTATCGTAAATTTCTGTAATATTCGTCAGTTAAGAAATGGAGCTCTAACTAAAATTCAGATGAATTATCATTCTTCGTCATGATAGTTCAGTGTGCAATCTCTATTGCATCGACATGTGATGAATTATCTATTATATTCCGTCATGTGATGGCAAATCAATACAATCACTTCGGATGTTAAGAGCATGAGCAAATAAATAAATCATACCATCGAAAATTAATTCAGAAAACAGACTAATGTTTTTGTACGAAAACTCTTAAGATATATCTTACTCTGCTCCATTTTATCTTCTTCTTGAATTACTTCTGTTATTGATTAACGGAAGTGAATAATAATAAGGGAATAAATATTTATGTTGAAGTCTATCTTAAAATGATTGCCTTATGGAAATTACATATATCTACTACTCAATCATTTCTTATGAATAGTTTCTTGTTGACCATTCGAACGGCCATATTATTTCCTACAAGAATATTCTTCTGAAAATTAATTTCATTTATTTACGTTAAAGAATTCTAATAATATAACACAACATAATATATACTATGCACTTACTACGTAATTGAATAGAATCGAATTTGACATGAATTCCTAACAAACTAAAATGTTAAGATGTTAGTATTAAGTTATTTTTTTAAATTTGTTAATTCAACTTTTATTATACATTTTTAAAATTTTGTTTGTACAAAATAAAATACGTCTCTCACAAGGTGACTTAACCATGTCCTATGCTGTCACGTTAATCTATTCTATCTATTCTATTATCAAAATATATTATGTATTTATTTAACTTTTTATAAATAATGTTAAACATTAAAAATTTATTGTCGTTACTAGTTATCACTTACTAACGCTTTAAACATGTATAACTATGCATTGTCTTACAATATGAATTATATTATCTTACTTGTTAGTTATTCCAGCAAATTAGAAATATAATTCTGGTGAGCAAAAATTTTAAGTTAAAATTTTACTTCACTGAAAAAGCTGTTTCTTTTCTATTTATTCTAGATGAATGTGATGAAATATATTTCCAAAACTACAATAATGAGAAAGAACTATTAATATGGGAAAGGTCACCGTCTAATTTCTCGTGGGCTAATGTTAAGAGGTGCTACAAGGTCATATTTAAAAGTTTAGTTAATATAAAAGTAAAATACTTGACACATCACATATGAAAAATTAATTACATTAAGAGGATTATTCAACATTTCATGATTGTCCCTCTTACGTAAAGAAGAAGAGAAAATTAAATTTAATCAAATTAATAATCTGTGCCGAATAAATCTGGAATGGAAACTGAAATTTAATGAATAAAACCGGAAAACATCAGGAGTTATGGAAACGATTTCTAAGGATCAACAACAACTAAATTATTCGTTGAAATGATTGATTATAAATCATCCAGAACAAAAATTTTCCTTAATTTAAAATATTCAAAATACCATTTTTAATACATGTTTAATGTTTAATGGTATTACATGATAAGAACATGGAGATATCAGACTATTCGAACTAAAAACATATATTTTTTTTTTTTTTTTTTTTTTTTATTTAAAATAACAAATCCCCGCGGGGTAAATAATAATAAATTAATATAATATATTGAAAGAAAAATAAAAATTGAAAGAGGATAACATTGTTCATTACACAATATTATACATTTCTTAATTTAAATGATATTACCAATTAAAACTGGTACATTGTAAGAAAAAATATTAAAATTTCAGTTTTATATAAATATTATACTAGTTCTTTATTAGAATTTTCTGAAGAAGTTATTATTGTTCGGTCTTATTATGCAATTCGTATATAAGTCAAATAGGTGGTGAAATTTTCAGTGTATGATCAGTGTAATTTATCTGTGATTATTCTCAAGAGTCTTTTCTCATTCGTTTTTTTCAGCTTTATAATTTATTTTATTAATTAAAACTTTAAATTCCCTTTGGGCAATTGAAGATAAAAAATTTTATCTCACATAAAATAATTGAACATTGTCAATATAATAATTTGTGGTTATTCATGTCCCTTTGAGAAGGTGAACAAAGAAAAATGGAAACTAACTTTGACATTTGTTTTCGGGTTCGAAATTTTCGAAATTGATTTCTTTTAAATCGATTGATCGCATTTTAGTTGGAGTGGAATGTATATCTTTTTCAGAATTATTCTTCTCAACTGATAACTGTTTTATGTTTTTCTCACGAAGACGTCGTTCTAGTCCGGCAGCAGATGACAAAGATTCGATGGACGAAGAAAAATCTTCGAATGATTTCTTTTTATCGTTTCTAATTTGTCTCCTTTCTTGGTATTTATGATAATAAGGATAGGATCTGTGATTATCGTTCTTATGATGATGATGATGATGGTGGCGTCCACGACGATGGTGATGATGATGATGACTATTATTTCGGTTTCTCTCCAGTTCACTCTTGTTTCGACGATGTTGTTTGTGATGATGTTTATGATGCTGACCAGTATGGTATTTATCTCTGTTTGACGACGGTTTCTCTAAAGAACGGTTTAAAGAAGAGATAGTCCTGCCAATGTTAATATAGTTGTTAGAAGCTGAATTAAGACGACGTCCTTCAATGGACGTTCTTATATGATTTGTTTTCGTTTTATCTTTGTTTGAATGATGGAAATCTCTTTCAAATGTTTGTTGAACTTCTTCATTAACATTTGAGAACGAATTTGTTGAATTGTTATATTCAAAATTTCTCTTACTTCTTCTCTTCAGTTCATCCAGTTGTCTCTGATGATTATTCTCAAGAATTTCATTTCGATCTTTTTCCTTACTACTTTCCTCCAAGTTTACATGATCATCATCATCTCCATCATCTTGTCCATTATCACTGACATCATAAGAAGCATCATCATCTTCTTTTAACTGTTGACTTCTTCGCCTGTAGTTATTGTTGTTGAATTTAATAATATCAAGAGGTTCTTCTTTATCGGGTAGTGGAACAAAAGATGTATAACTGTAAGGAGATAATGACGAAGTTTTTATTTTTGTAGGTGTTTCTGACTTCTTTCGATGACGACTAAAGACATAGTACATTGTTCCTTATCAATTGTCATTCTAAATTTAGAAATTTGTTTAATTGTAAAAAATTAGTTCCGTTTCCTGTTGTGATAAATCAATGAATGAATGGTTTCCATTGATCGATTATATTATGTCATTATTTCTTTCTCAACCAGTTCATCTTTGCTTCATTTTCGTAATTTTTGACGAAGAGATCTATCAATAAAACGTAATCAAAGAGAATAGAAAGATAGAAGCAGTTCGACTCCAAATGTCAATGAATTAAAACATTCAACATTCAACTTTTATTATTCGTTGAAAGTATTTCCTAATAATCTAACACTTAAAACATTTTATTAATCTGTCTAACAATTAACACATCTCATGATTTTCCTTTCCTTCCTCATCCCGAGAATTTATTGAAGAAAAACACTATTTGATTTACATTAATTCGTTAGTTAACATTATTAATTTTCCTCTTACGATCATGTTTTCTGATGATCGATAAGAAAAAATGGAACAAAAATCCATTTCATTCCATTCCTCTCATGCATTACCTCGACATCCGAGTTGGATAAGAAAGAATAATAAATACATGAACGTTATTATGAAGAATGCTGAAGAAGAGGAAGCAGTAAATTGAATAAAGTAAAGATAAATTGAATAAGGAAACGATTGCAGCTGATCCTTGACATGTTTATTGACGTATTACAAGAATAACATATGTACTCTGCTTGGCTTAAGATGCCATCTTTTATACCGCTACTAACATATTCCAATATTTTCTTTTAAGATTAGTAAACCATGTGCTCGTCTCCTGTCTCCTCAGAATGATTAAGAGTCGATGAATATCGTTTCCTTTCTATTTCTTATTCGTTTTATGCAATAACTAAAATGAAGAAAGATGACAGAAGAAAAACGACAAAAGGAATGACTAATTGAAAAGAAAAATGAATTAATTTATGGATTCTTGCATTCCTCCACTGACAACCAAACGACGAACTCGACCATGACTCTAATAGAATCAAATACTGATTGTTTGGAAAGGAAAGTTTAGATTGTAGATATGATTTCAACAATCGATTTGTTCAATTTCCGTTAAAGTTAAATTGTTCATTCTACCCTAAACCAAATGGTTGATGAATCAAAAGATTCTCGTATAGAATTACCAAATTTTTATTATGTCAATTCCTACAAATGCCATTGCCAATTCCTACCAAATGTTTATCAGAGAAAAAATACACAATATTCTAAAAGTTGAATAGAAACGTATCTAAGAAAATCTACGGTACAATCATTTGAATTAATAAGAGAATGAAAATCTTTTATATTTCTGACAGGAATTAAATTTGATATTAACTGAACAATTGTTCCAGCAATTGTTTTTCATCATAGTTAGTTTATACATTTTTTTTGGTGCATCCCAATAGTAACGTGCCATTATTCCATTAATTATTGATTGATCCCTTAAGGTATCCAGCTATTCTTAATAAATATAAATTCACCATTTCTTATTATTTAATATGTCGGATAAATTTATTTCCCTGTTAATTTATTCATTCTATGAATCAAATAATATTATTCCATTGTTCTCCTTCATCAACACATTTATTAATCATAAGACAATATTGAACATTAATCAAATTTACTTTCTGCATTTTCCCTCTATTTTATATTCCTCTCCCTTCCATAACCAAACCTCTCTTCAAATTTCCATATACTATGTCTATACGATACCCCAAGTCTGACACCCAGTCACTACTCTACTATTTTGTTCTCTAAGTTTTCACACAAACACACGACAATCTTTCAAATAATGCATATTCTAATTTCTTAACTTCTCTTCTATTTTTCTTAATAAAATGAAGCAAATTGGAGTAAACAGTAGGATTAAAATGATGTTGTGCAACTTCAAATAATGAATTGACATGAACGAAATTTATACTTAATCACTTCTTACTGTAACTTATTGACCAAACATTATTTTTCTCTTAGTGTACTTATATCAACTGTATCAGAGATTTCCTTATCTTTTTATCCGGAAATTATAAAAATGAGGGAGATCATTTAATTGAATTTTACACCTGTATCTTTGCCATTAAAAATATAAAAAGGTATGATATAAAAAACTGTACTACAGTATTGGGAAACACTATTATTCTATTAACAATTTTCACATAATATTTCATATATTAACAATTTAAAAATACTATAATTATGATCGATAGGATTAATGGAAGATACAAACAATACTACCAAATCAGAAACAAACATAATACCAATTTTTTGAGTTCCAGAAAGGAGTTAACCCTTAAGGAGTAGTTTAACCCATACTCATCGAAAAAGAAAGATGTTAACCTTGCCAAAAAGAATGAAGTTAACCCCCTTTTAAGCAAAAAGAAACATGTTAACCCTCTTTTCTCTAAACTGAGAGAAGTTAACCCGTTTCCTTTAAAAAACAAAATTGCTAGTTTTTGGTAGAAAAAAAATGAAGTAAACCCATTTTACCATTTAAAAAAAAATTTTGTTAACAATTTCATTAATATAAATATAATTAGAAGGATATTATTAGGGGGACTTTTAACCGAACGGACAAAGATCTCTTTTAACTATTACATTGTAGATTATACAGTAATAATCTTAAAATGGACGAAATATAAATGAGAAAACTTAAATAGTGAAAATATGGGTTAACTACTTCTTAAGGGTTAACTTAACCAATTCAATTTTTTAAATAAGGAACGAAATTCATATTATTAGAATTAATAAATTAAGGTTATGTTATGTTTTCAGAAATAATCGAATTTAAGTCATGATCAATGTTATAATTGATGTGCAACTTTGTTTGATTGTTTCAATGATAATTATGACTTCTGTTATAATAATTATAATGAAACACATTACTATTCCAATTGAAATTTTTTTGCACATTTTAATTTTAATTCTCTAATTGATTTACATCGTTTATTTTCATTTAATTCATATTACATTCGAATTGTCATGGATAGAAGTTTGCACTACCACAAGAAATTTTTTTTAAGGGATTTAGATCCATTTGGGCGAAAACTTAGGTATATTTTACTAGCTACCAGTGGTATAATATTAGTTAAGTTTAATTAATGTAAAATTGGAATTTTTATTTTATTTATCCTCCTTTATTACATCTTCAAGATGTGTCATTCCTTTCTATTGGTCGTTATTAGTTTTCATATGCAAGGAATTTATAAGTTGACAACAGTTGAAAACCGACCAAATGGTATCACATTTGGTACTTTACTTCTACTTTTTACCTTGTACATATTTCTTGTTACATTTATTAGCTTCCTGGGCTATCTCCACATTAATACTGTTATTCTAACGGCGGTTAATAATTCCCTCATTTCCGACCTTTCATTTAAACTATCTAATAATAGTACATTTTATTAAGCATCGTTACGGTTGGAGTTGCAGGTTTATTCTTTTTCAATTTGGTAAAAACTCATGGTTACCTAGTAATCCAAGATTTTACTAAAAAATGGATATTTGGATACTACATATCTTATGGAATTTTGAATTTTATGATTACGATTGTTACAACTTATATTATTTGTCAAGCAGAAACTTAATTATTACCTACTCTCTATTCTTTATTATGATAATATTTCTCCATAAATTCTTGAATAAAAAACTAATTAAACGAATAAAAAGTTCTTTTCAAAACAGTATCAATTTTTTCATGATTAGAATAAATTAAATATATTAATTTTACGGTTTACCTTCCCTCCTTTTGAGTATTCACCTTTCAATTGTTCAAATATGTTATACGATGTTCCAAAATATTGCGATCGAATTTTAAAACTAATCCTTGATTCAGTGTCAAAAATTAATTCAAAAATTTGACATAATCTGAAAAAGAAACTATGAACTGGTTGTACTCACCATTAAATTTAATTATTAATGACCCTTGCAAATGAAGATGTTTAAAGCGATTGAACCATATAATTCTCCTTCGTCGAACATAAAACCCTTTTAGAAATATTTAGATTGGTATTATTTTATCATATTTTCTCTTTGCTACTTAAATTGTCGGAGGGAATTTATATGGTACGACATTTTGAGCGATTCGATAAAATTCATATAAGGAAATTATAAATTTATGTTATTGTCTATTCATTAGTTAATTGGAAGTATAAATCTTAACTCTCACCTACGTAGTTGCCCAAAAACCGAATAACACTTATAAATAGGACGAATGAGAATTAGCCGAAATTTAATTGATATATTTTCGAAGCACGCTTTTCCTTTAAATTCGGAAAATGGAGAATGGGATAAATAAGTGTGTTGTGTGTTGAAGTGAAGGGACTGTTATTCTCACTTTCCTTTTTCATCAGTCACACATACATCTCAAAGTTGAGAGTATGTATAGGATCGTATGTGTATAGTTGAGATATACAAATACTTGTTAGTGTTCCGAAGGAGGAAAAATTGAATATGAACATGAAGATGGGTGTTTTGGTTGGAAGAAGAGAAAGGGCAAGAAGCCACACAAAATCGTCAAATGTATAAATGTTCAACTTTCGATTTCCTCTTCTCATTGTGCCTTAATGAGATTTTCTCCTTATTTTCCCTCAATCAATCAATCATTTAAAAGTACGGACATACACTGATTAGCTATTCATCATGTAAATGAAAGTAATACATTTTGACGATTGTAGTTGATCATGTGTTCCTATTTGGTTGACTAGGCTAAGTAAGAGGAAAATAAGGGAGAGGGATGGCCGATGTGATTGATCCGTTTCATTGAATGGGAGAAATATTTAGAAAGAATTCGAATTATCTTTTAAACCGAATGAATTGAATAAAAATGTTTCTTCATTTTCTCTTCTCAACATGTCTTAATTTGATTTCTGTAAATTAATTTTAACAATTTTTAATTAAATTATAATTTCTCATTTAATTTTCCAATGAAAGATATTTGTATATAATTTAATATCCCTCCCCTTCTCCATTCCACCCCCCCAAAATAACATTCATTGAAATAATTCGAACACACAAATTAATTTATTGGACATGACTTTTTGGACGTGGTAATTTGAGGAAAGATGAATGAGAATGATGAGAAAGAAAGAGGCATTTCTCATGATAAAAGTGGAACGAGGTCTATCTTCCTCTTTCGTCTTCTCGAAAGAATTCTTCTTTTTTTAGAGTTTTTAAAAAGGCTTGTCCCAATGGAAAGTTAACAGCATATTTAGGGAAACGAGACTTCATCGATCATGGGACATTGTGTGATCCGGTGGATGGTGTCGTTCTTATCGATCCAGAATATTTGAGAGAGAAGAAATATAAAGTTTTCGTGCAAATCGTCTGCGCCTTTCGTTATGGACGTGATGATTTGGATGTTCTTGGACTCAGTTTCCGAAAAGATTTATTCTCTGCAACAAAACAAGTTTATCCAGTTGTCGAACATGAAAACCAATCAGCACTCACTTATTTACAACAACGTCTAATAAAGAAGTTGGGGAGTAATGCACATCCATTCTATTTTGAAGTATTCCTTCACTTCTTCCTAATACCATTCTATATCAACTAATCGATTATTTAAATTTTAGATTCCTCAAAATACTCCTTCATCTGTCACATTACAACCCGGACCTAACGACATGGTGAAACCATGTGGTATTGATTTCGAATTGAAATCGTTTATGGCAAACTATCCGGATGAGAAACCGATGAAGAAGTTAAATGATGTCTTATCAATTTTTCTCCATTTTATTTTCTTCTAAATATTTTTTAGATGTTGCGTTCGATTAGCTATTAGGAAATTATCATATCTCCCGCCATATCCATTAGCACCTCAACCGAATGTCGAAGTTCATAAAGAGTTTCTTATGTCACCAGCACCTCTACATCTTGAATGTTCTCTAGATAGAGAAGTTAATAATTTTTTTTGTCTCTACGACTGATTAATCAATATCATCTCCATCAGATGTATTATCATGGAGAACCGATTAATGTGAATGTTCAAGTGACAAATAATTCAAATAAGACAATCAAAAAAATTAAAATGGCAATTCGACAATTTTCTGATATTTGCTTTTTTGCCGTTGGAAGTTATAAATGTAATGTAGCTGAAATTGAGAATGAGTTAGTAAGAAAACATTTTTTTCAAATTAATTTTTCCATAATTTATTCCACTATTCAAATATTCAAGAGCTGGATTTCCTATTCATCCAAGTTCCACATTCTCCAAAGTTTATACAATGATTCCTCTGCTCATCAACAATAAAGATAAACGAGGATTAGCATTAGATGGTAAATTGAAACATGAAGATACCAATCTTGCATCATCAACAAAGTTTTATTTTTTTATTTTACAATTTGTTTTGTTTTAAATTTTTTTTATTTTAAATTTTTTTTTCATTCTCCAAATAGGTATAGTTCAAATAAAGATATTTATATTAACGTCATGTACAAAGTAAGAGTGAAATTAATTGTTTCACTAGCTCAAGACATTGTCATCGAATTGCCTTTCACTTTGACTCATGCGAAACCGGCGAATTCAGGTTTGACGAATCAAAGCGAAAAACAAACACCACAATTGAATGTGGTTGATGTGACGGATGAAGATCGTCATCTTCAGAAGAATGATGGTCCGACTATTCAAGAAGAGAATTTAATCGATTTGGATGATGTTGATATTGTAGAACCGAATGGATATGATAAAATCACAGGAATGAAAAAGATTGATGAAGAACCCGATTTGTCAAAGATCACGAATCCATTCTTGAAAGATATGATTATTGCGGAGAAGCAGAAACAGAACGAAAAAGAAGTTCTTCTATTTCAAAAGAAGGAAAATGATTTGGTGACGACGCAGAATAATAATGTGAATAATCGATCGATCAATTATGAAATCAAATCGGATAATTGTAAAAGCGATGTGAAGAATGATGAGGATGATGATGATTTGACATTCGAAAAATTTGCTAGAATTCGATTAATGAAAGGACAAGATTAATATCTGTTCAATTCTTCAAAGTTTTTGGTGAACAATCTTTTTTCATTAACTATCTGCTCAAAAGGGAAATCGGATAAGTATTAAGTGAAATTGGAAGATATGAAGTGTATCACAATTCACAATTCCGATTCACTTTATTTATTGTTCTGATAGCTAAATATATATCATATATTCTCCCTTGTATATTATTCACTTATTTCAATTCCTTTTTCATTCAAAACTCAATCTGCCAACTCTATTCCAAAAGTATCAAACAAACTCTTCATCATTTTTTTTATATTTCATGAGAAATGTAACACTCAAACAACATTCATTCCTGTCGTTCTTCAAGAAGAAATTTTTTCGTAGAAATCACATACAATTCAATGAAATTGATTATTTCCGAGAAACTGGTTTGTTTCTTTTATATTTTTACACAATTTATTCCCTCAATTGTATTCATATTCATGGTTCCGTTGTTGGAAGAATGAATATCGTCTATTCATTTTTGAAATCTCATAATTCTTTATTTCATCACATTTACTCTCACCACTAACCTAAACATACACACACGCACACACAAATATTTTTATACAAATTTTTCACAATTTTATTTCATTTCTTTTTTATGAAATTTCGATCGATTGTTCAAATAGAAAATAAAAATTGAATTATTTTCTTCTGATAAGTTGGAACGAGTTCGAATGAGAAGGGAAATTATAAGATGGAAAGACAGAGGATAGCAATTAAAGAAATTAGAATTAAATTAGTTGAATTCGAACGTATATTTGGAACAACATTCCCCAAACACGAATTATCGATCGTGATGTTTCCCTTTATTTCACATAATTCTTCGCCTTTATCAATCGTCATTTGGCTCCAATCCATATCCAGAACTTTTGCAATGTCATCCGGATACATATTGATAAATTTGAAGATCACACCATTTGACCAGCCAAAACCATCTTGAACAATATATTCGCCACCACCACCACGCTTACCAGTCACAACATTATATTTCTCAAACATTTGACCAGTTCTCTTGAATTCCTCATAATTAGTCTTGACCCATCTCAAAGCTAAATTTTTTCCCAAACTTCTAATACGTTCATCTTGAGATTGATGAAATGCAGAAACAATGACATCCGTTAATGGTGCCCAAGCATTGGGAAAATCCCATTGTTGACCAGATTGCACCATGCTCGTTGGAATACCATAATTATAAGAAAACATGTAATTCTGAACAGCATAGGATATCGCTCGATATTCTTGTTTGATTGATCGTTGACATTTCACATACAAAGGAGTCAAAGATGAAATATAATAAAATTTTGTTCGATGATTCATCTCTCGCAAATCATAATCGAACCAACTGCCATGAATGTCATTCCATAAAACTTCGTTAATTCCATTCTGTATTCGTTGAGCGATTGAACGATATTGAAGAACTTTTATTTCATCACCAGTCAAAAGTTTATGGAAATCGGATAAGATTTTCGCGTTGCGGAACATGAACGAATTAAGATCAACAGGAATAATATCATTCGTCATGATATTTAACAATGAGAATGGCATCTGACTTGTGGAATGGTTCGATGAAATTTTGAAATATTTGTTCTTTTGATAAGTTGATAGAATGGAAGAATCTCTTCGTAATTGATCTTTCTGATCACGATATGTCATTGGTAACCATCGTAATGAGAAATCCCAACCGCTTTCACAAGCGGCAGCTAAATTTGAATAAAATTTCCTTTTCTCTTCACCATTCTTCAGTTTTAGAGACATGTGGAAATCTTCACGGTATGATTCAGGTCTTGGCGTACTCAATTCAACGAAATATCGAAATAATAAAAGAGTGGAATTATTAAACATCTCTACTGTATGATGTTGCATCCAAAACTCGAACTCTTTTTCCAGACTTCCTAATAATTGCCTAATGAGATCTTTGTCTTGAGTGAAATTAAGATAGATGGATGCCATCTGTATGAACAATGGAGGTTGTGAACGATTCGTATAATAAATTCGTCCACCGTTTGGAATATGACCAAAACGATTAACACTTTGAGCAAAGTTCAATAACATTCCTCTTGCAGTCGAATACATTCCACATCTTAAAATACCTTCGAACACCCAATAAGTATCCCAGTAATAAAATTCATGAAATCTTCCACCTGGTACGATACTACCATACGGATAATAAATTAATGAATTCAATTCAGGATGATCACGTAAATTCACATTGACTTTCCTTCCTAAAGTTCTCCAAATGTCGTTCAAATCTTTTAAGAAGTTTCGGACGACCTCCTCTTTCACCTCATTCAAAATAGGTGGTTCTGGTGACCAATCTTCTGGTTCCCATAATTCGAAAGAATTATTCGATGGAATGAATGATGAATTGACGAAATTTCCGAGAATTTCCCGAGTAACATTTCGTTCGGTGATTAATTGCTCGAAATTCTTCATCGTCACAAAAGGACTATCCTTCAATTGGAGATCGACGAATGTTTTCGAATCGTTGTAAATCCTGTTCATTTGTACCATATGCAACAACTTCCCTCCACAGAATACAACACTACAATTGATAGTAAAAGAAATCAGAGAATTAAAAATTAAGACATGAACTTTTCACAAGGTGGAAAATTCGATGTAGATTCAATCACAAGGAATAATCCAACACAATTTATCAAAAAAATTAGTAATTCTTCCATTCTTTTTTTCAAATCTTTCTCTTATTAAACTTATTGGTTAAAGAATTTTACTTCATTATTTTTCCTAATTGACTTTTCTTTATTTCTCTCTAATAGACAAATCTTCACAATCTTCACCATTCACTTCAGCCACACACACACACGCATATACACACATTTACACACCCAAACTGATAATGAATAAATTAAAAAATTATGTAAACTCTTAACGTATGAATGGCTCTTATTCGATATAACGGTAATAAAAGATATTGAATGAGAAGCATAAATGATTGGTTTGTCACAGTTCATCAAACTGCGTCAATTTAGCATAACAAATAAACTGAACAAGTTGAGTTCTTAATTTAAAAAAAGTCAAGCTAGAGTTGCAATTCGAGTGGAGTTGCAGAGTAGATCTAATTAGGAACTTATAAAATTCAATTTTCTTATTCAAATATTTCTCATACTAATCATTAAATGTTATAGAAACGGAAACTGATATATAACGGAAACGGTATATAAAATCAATAAATATTTCCTAACTTGCATCGTTTGTCTCGCATAGACTCGTCAGCAAATGAATAATATTTGTTAACATTGTTACTTATTTTAGTACGTCTGCTTATAAGTCTTTTAAGTCGACGACGCTGTTCTCGTTGGATGGAACATAACATTTCTCCACCACATCTAATTACGTCAACTCGATTGTTTTTTGATTTTCGACCTTTCTTTCTCCGGAATTGGAAACAGAGATTTGGATGATGTGAATGAATCTCCTTCTCAGGATGACGCCTTATTTGTTTATGTCTCATTGGTAATTGCTCCGATTTATCAGTAATTTTACAATGGAGTTTGTTTGGGTGTGTGGTGTTTTTTTTTTTGAGAAAAAATATTATTTGACTAATTGAATAGGTTTGTTTAGTTCTAATGAATTGTTAAAATATTTATAGATGAAATTGGGATGTAATCTTCAACTGAAATTTAAGGCGTTAACAATCGTACGATTCGTCTCTTCCTATAATTGGAGGTGGACATTCCCTTTTGTTCTCTAAAGTTACTGTTGGTCGAAAATTAGATAATTGATTTATGTCGACAAGTTTCCTCTGGAACATTGTCGATGGATTGCTAAATCGAATCCGTTAATTCTAATCGCATCTTATTATTCATTATTCATCTCATATGAGCAACTCATCAACTGATGTTTATCTCTTCTCATCCGTCAACTATTTAGTTATGTCATATAATTTATATTTTAACTTTCATATAAAATCATTGGAGAAAAGTAAGATTTGGAGAATATTATTCATTTTTGATTATCTGAGTCACTAAAAGAGTGTTTTATGAGAGGTAATGAAAGAAATTAATAGATTCATTAAAGATTAATCATGAATTGGAAATTTGAGACAGTATTTAAAATGAAACGAATCCACGAATCTCGATTCTAGAAGAAAGAGAATGAAAAAATGAGAAAATTGTTAAAAGAAATAAAAGTTCTTAAAAAAATTTATAAAATTTCATAAAAACTTTTTATTTTTTTTAAATTTTCATTTATTTTTTCGATTTGAAGAGTCTCATCCATGCTATCAAATTATTCTTATATGGAAATGATGAATAATTAATTGATCATGATGGTGATGATGATGAAAAAGAAAGAAAAGAAGAAAATATAAATAATTTTTCTTCAGGAATATCATTCAGACAATCGTTCTCTTATTGTCTGTGTGGACGACATCGTGAATACGTGTCGTATTGAATGTATCATGTCTCAATCAAATCGATCAATAAATTGCTTATTGATGTTATTATGTCAATTGTTTTACACATTCCTCTCCCTGTGAACACCTCCCACCAAACTCATCGGAGAGCGAATGGAGATATTGGACCAATATTATAAATAATCATTCTCATCCCAATTGATATAGTCATCGTCGTTCTTGCTTTCGTAATCGTCATCCATTCCATTCAAGGACGCGAAGTCGACACGATATCTTAATATTCCACCAATTCCTCCGAATCCTTTCACGAATTGAGACCCTTGTTGTGATCGATCAGTCACAATTTCCAAATTAGCTCCGAATTTCTTATAATTATTTGCGAACCATTCGATAAGGGACACCTTCTCAACTAAATCGAGTTCTTGTCCAGTTTCCTTATCAGTAAAATGATCTCGTTCCTTCTCTTCATCTTGTCTCAAATGAATGACGATTTCTTTATTCGTTGAAGTATTTTTCAATTCATATCTTGTAATATCTAAATTCTCCCAAATTATCAACGTTTCAACCGCACCCAAATCCAACGCCTTCAACGTATCTGACACGCCGAAACAATACATTCCCGTATCTTGTGAAATTTCATCAAAATATTTCGCTAAAAATAATTTGAAGAAAAAATTTTAAATAAAATTTCAAACCGATCAATTTCTTTTCTTGCATAAATTTCACATTTTGAAGAACTTCTTGAGAGAGTTCAATGGCTTGATTGAATCCACTCTCTCCTCCATATGACACGTCGACTGTTTTCAATATTTTACTAGCCAATCGCTGATCTAACATATCTGATGAACCCAAATCCGTTTTGAAATCAGCACATCCAGCCAATATTAATCCTTGAACATTCGGTTTATCATTTGTGATGAAACATTGTACTGCTGTTTCAGCTACTTTCCGTACATAATTGTGACGTTTCTCCATTCGCAACCTTGCAAATCGTAGAGCTGATTGTCCTCCACGTCCATGTTTCTTTGGAAGTTCCACATTAAATTTCGTCAAAACTTCTCGAGCATTTCCTTGAAGTGTTCCGAAAAGACAACCATTTCCATCCATAATGATAAATCCAAATTTCTGATCGTCAACTAACAGTGCAGAAAGAGCTTCAGTATGGAATTTATTATCACAAAGATACATCGAAGTGTTGACCGGTTTGAATGGTTCGAAATCGATATTCACTTTCTTTTCTCGTCCTTCATCTGTGAGAATTGTTCCACAATAAATGACTAATCCGTTCACAGGAACCTTATTATATAATCTTAATCGTGCCTGTACACTTAGAATGGCACCTAAAACACTTAATCGATTCACTCGACTTTTGATATTTGTCGCTGTTCCATATTCGTCCGCTAACATATGTGCCACTCTTGTAATTTGATCACGTGGGGGAATGATGAGAGAAATCATACTCGTTCCATTGCCACGAGCTGCCTGCAATCGCTGTACCAATTGTTTAATCTTCCAAATTTCAACATTTCGATCGGCGGTATCTGGTTGTTCTCCATTTGTTGCCATTTTCAATTGAATTACAAATTATTTTTTGTTTCTATTCGATTTGGAAAGAAAAGAATGAATGAAATGTTTTAATTTAAGAATAAATACGTTGAAAAATAGATAATAAATAAAATTAAGAAACGAAATATAATAAATTAAGAAATGATAAACGATTTCTCTTACAGTAAATTTCTCCCCACTTAACGTAGCAAACAAAACGAATCATGTGTAATATTTTTTTTGCAAAATATTCCACTTATTTATATAAAGAACAGACATGTGGTAAATAACTGAATTTAAATCAACTGAATCATTTTACGACATTCCTATTCAAACAAGTTTCACAATTTTTCTTCAATTTTTCGTAATTTTAAGCTTCTATTCTATAAATAATTATAATAATATAAATTACCTAATTTTGAGAGTGACATAATTTTAATATTTTCTCAATAATAATAGTCTTCAAAGAAATCATAAAGATATTTCAAAAATTTTATGAATTCTTTGCAGACGAAGCATTGTAATGTTTACATTGAAGAATTTTGTTATCAAAGAAATTATTCTATCGGTTGCTAACTTCATTTAACAAAAAAAACATCAAAACATGTTTTAAAAAGTATTCTTTCAATATATATTATATATAATTTATTCATTTTTGACGGAACTATAAGCAAGCCGGTGTTAAATTTAAAATTTTAATTCTTGAAAGTTTCGGTTTAAAAAATTTATAAACCTTAAAGTTTTTAAAATTTTATTTTAGTTAAAAAGAGCAATAATAGTTATTTGTTCCTAGGTTCACGTTGGAAACTTATATACATGATGTGATACATGTATATGTGGAACATATTCAAGCATGATGTTTGTGTAAGAATAAGATAATTATCTTATTCTAAATTTATCGTTTTCTAAATTATAAAACTTAAGTTTTCCATGTCACATGTAGGAATGCTCGAAGTGAATGAAGAGGATATATCCTATATAGGAAAATATATTTTCCTTTAAAATTTAACGCGTTCACCAGTAAAGTCCAACGACCGAGTTAAGGCCAATTATGTTCAACTCTTCGGATATTATACATAATAATAATAATCGTGAAAAATTTTAAAGAACTTAAAAGAAAAGACAATTTGTCGAAGATTAGAAGTTTCTAATTTCTAGTGCTTCTAATCATTAGTGAAATAGATTTAGAATTGAGATGAAACTTCATTATTAATAAGTTTTACCGCGTTAACTTAATTTGATGTCATGGGGCTTGTTTTAAAACGAACTAATTAAATTATTAATTAATTATTTAAAAAGAAGTGAAAGAATCTTCATTTACATAATAATTAATTTTGAGCTATATAAAAGAAAATAAATAAAGGTTTCGGTTCATCACTCAACTTGAAGTGATAATGTCATCTTAAACGAATTTAGAATATCATCCGGTTTCAATAATGACTCTTCAGATGGTGGATTATCGTTCTCTTTTTTATAAACCGGTTTAATAGATTGTCGTATAGATGAACGATTCCTTGAAATTTTCTTATAAGACTTCCTTTTCAATGTCTTCCATTGCTTCTTCAAACTTTTGTTGAGTGGAGATGATTCGTTTTCAGTAACCGGTGTAATATTAATAGTTTGCTTCTCTTCAACAATGAGTTTGATAGCCGATGTACAGTTGCCTATGACGATTCGATCAGTCTTATTATCAACTGTCAAATTATCAGATGAATTCTTCGATAATAACTCGATTCGACAAGAAAAATATAAAATATTTGAATAATTCTCATGAGTAAGTAGTGAACGCTTAAACTGTGGTAATTGCACTTGAAAATAATGATTAAGCATGAGGAAATTAGTTATTGAATTGCATTTGTTACAAGTGGGCTTGCTCGAAGTGAATGAAGAAGATGAAGGTGAATAATCGATGGGCATTGCATAATTATCAATATTAAGCAGTTTATTGGAGAAGTTAATGTGTTTAATGATTGTTCGAGAATATAAGGTACATAATTTTTCGTTGTTGAACATTTCATCTTGTTGTAACTGCAATGAACAATCTTCATTGATTTTCTTGATTGAATTATAAGAAGTGAAAAGTTTTATATTGAATTCGAACGACAATCTTTTATGTTTATCATTCTTATGATTAAATTGTTGAAGATATTTCTTCACTTCATCAGATAAACTCAAATGCTTCAAATGAAATATTACCGCATGTTGTAATTTCATACGTGGATGATTATTGTGTGTCGTATCTTGTTGAGAGGTCAATGAAGAAAAAAGGAATTTACTTAATAAATTTTGTTCAACTATTGGTTTCGATTGAGCACTTCCACTTTGTACAACTGACTGCCACTCTTCATTATCCAAACATTCTTCAAATTGCCGATAAGATGCAATTCCGAATAGATTCATCGTATAATTCTTACTAACATTGATCACAATATTATGTAATTTATCACAATTATTCTTTCCTTCACCTTTATTTTCATGTTGACCATCATTATTAATGACAAGATAAAGAGAATCATCTGACGATTTACTTTCGTCATCATCCACTCCATTATCTGCATGTTGTGATGGGATATCTTTTTTCGTTTTATCGAATTGTAACCATTCCATTGGGGAACGATTAATGACGGAGTCAGCAATCCATTTATTGGAAGTAGTGATATTAGTGATGAGTGAAGTTAACGATTTCTCATTCTTTTGACAGCTAGATCGATTGCGACGTCTATTGGATAATCGTCGTTGAAGAAAACTTTGACGATTACCTGCTGATTTATTGCGTGGGCCATGTGGTATTGGTTGAATGGTCAATGTATTCGATTTGGAGGAGTAAATAGGGAGATTTGTTGATAGATTGACATCAGTCTCAAATTCTTCTTCATTATTATTTTTATCAATATCGATGAAAATCATTTCCTTCTTATCTTTATCCATTTGACATTCATTCTTCACATTTTCATAAACACTAATACCTTCATTTCCTTCAACATTATCTTGAATGTTTTTATTAGTTGTCCCGTCGTAATTTGTCAAGTTCTCGATTTGTGGCCATGGGGAATCAATTTTCATATTCTTATGCATTTCTTCCAAACAATCATTTTTCGTCTTTCCATATAATTTATTAAACTCTTTCGCAAATATTGTGGTGATTATGGAGGATTTTCTTAAGAAATCTGGAGCACTAGGTTGATTCATTGGATTATTCTCTTCATTCATCTTTATCATCGTATCCAAATAATTTAAATAATTTTTTTGTTCACTGGTTGTTAATTCATATAATGATAATAACGAACTACTTTCTGGTAAACTGGTTTTTATATTTCTTTGATAATCAATTTGAGTATCGGACGAACGTTCTTTTCTCGTACGTTCTTTACCTTCATTATTCACTTGTTCAGCACTGTATTTCCTAAGAGTGAGTGAAGAAGGTGTTTCCTTTTGAGTTAGAAGTAACGAATCTTCCAACGATGTAGAAGGTGAACAGGATGAATTAACCATAATTTTTTCTTCCGGATCTTCTTTTACTTTCTCCTCATTCTTATTAACAACCAAATCACACGGTTTATTCGAAATCGAACAAGTCAAAGATGGTTTCTTCTTGTTTTTCACCGAGAAGTGTCGTAATCGACGGAAAAGTTTATTAAGACGATTACCTTTCGATTTTTTCATGAGTTTCCACGAGTATATTGTTGAAATTGATGGAATTTTCAGTTTGAGTTTTTTCCTAGTATTCTCCTGATGGGAAGGAAAAAAGAAGAAAATATAAAGGAATTAATCGTTGATATTTAAAAATATTCTTATGTTCATTCATCAAAAATGCCATACGTGTAATTAGAGTAATTTTTATATAATCTTAAACGTAAATAAGCATCATTATCATCGTCAGCAGGAGAAATAATTCGATGCAGCAAATAACAATAATTGCTATCCATGATCTTGTTATTATTCCGATAGCAAATTGTTGATAGTGAAAAGGAGATGTCTTTAGGTTTTGATCTTTCCTTTCCTAATTTCTTACATGAACAATAAGAATATCCCAATGGTGATGGGTTGATGGTTTATAGAGTCAGTAAGCACAACGCACTAACTAACATTCATGTCAATGCATAAGAACGAGCGAATTATGGCCATCATAAAAAGGAGAATGACTTTGGGAGAAATTTACGTGAGTTATATAGACAAATCGAAACATATATCGGTAATAGTACATGTTGAAGAGAAGCAATAATTTGAAAATTCCAAAAAATAACAAGACATAAGCGACATAAACACATACAGAAATGCACAAGATACTCCACATAAAATTTCGCCTTCAGATACTGAAAGAGATAGCAAGAAGAAGGATATCAGAAAAAATAAAGAGTAGAAGAGAAGTCGTATTAGGAATATTAACATTTCCATGGATAATATTATCACATTTATTAACCAATTTTGAATTATATTGAGCAGTAGGCGATATTCCATTTGACATTTCTGAGTATTGTGATCGAATTAATGTTTCGTATACGCTCGTCTTGTAGTGTTCAACTCGTTTGATCGTCGATCTTGGGCCAGTGTTTCTTAAAAATCCGTACAAATTCTTCCCACCCTTCGATTGGACCAATCGAGTATTTGTAGCGAACAAACGTGATGAGTCGTAACTAGTTGAACGACGATAATGTGGATTCGAATGATTTGCTAAATTACTTTTTGTTCCCGGAGGGTCGGGTTTATTCGGTGCAATTCGTGAGATGAGAGATGATAAATTTAGTTCATTTACTACTGTTTTCGTCGATGGTGTTATTGAAATGATAGATTTCGCTGCTGGTCTTATTGTACGGGCTGTTGTTGACGTGAATGAACCAGTCGATTTCAGAGAGGAAATAGAAGACGATGGTGAAGGCAAGGAAAGTGTGGATGAAGAGTCAGAATATATTGACTTGAGAGAAGTTGAAGAAATTGAACAAGCAAGTTTATTGGAGTTCGTTCCATTTGGATCATTCGAAATCTTCATGGGACTTTGGTCAAATAAATTATTGGCAGAAATAGCTGCAGAGGCCATAAGAGAGATCGATGAATTGGAAGGAAAATATTTATTTTTCGAAAGAATGGTTAAGGATTTCTTCCTCAAATCATTTTTTAGGTTCATCCATTTCGACTTATGAATTGGAGCTGCTTCCTGTTGGTGACGGTTCAAACGTCCAATATTGCTCTGAGGTGGTAGTCGATGGTTGGCAGTTTTATCAGACGAATTACGGAAAATGGTTTGACTACGGCTATTTCGATTATTCATGCCAGACTCTTCATCAAATGGCTTCGACTGTTTCCAATGGTTAGTGGACTGGTCGTCTTCTTGTGATGGATTGGATTGTGATTGAATGTTATGCATTATCGACAACTGTTCATTTCGACTTATAATTTCACCTCTTTTTCTTTTGCGATTTTTATTATCCTGTTTCAGTTCGTTCAGATTATGTTGTTGAATATATTTTGATTGGGAAAACACGGAAGTCTTACGGTCTTCTTGACTAAATGGGAGAAGATGGAATAGCAGTTGATGATAAAGAAGAAACAGTTAAATTTAATGAATTGAAAGAGATAGGAGATAAACCGAACATAAAACATCTTCTTCTATCATGTTCAATGGAACGACCAATTTTCTTTTTCGCTCGACCACTTTCATTATGCTTTTCAGAAATTTTCCCACTTGCTTCTACATCATTTCCTTTCTGTTTAGAATATAAGTATGTTAAATAACGATTACTATTTATCCTTTCGGATGTACTTCTAAGACTCTTCTTTCTGCTGCCGTTGTCTTTTTGAAAAATATCACAATTACTATAATTAATATTACTACCGAAATTATTATTACTTCGGTCTTTATTGGAACTGTTCTTCTTGTTGTTGCCTATACTCAAATTATTTATAATGCTGCTTTTCCTTATGTTTTCCTTTATCTGTTTCACATTATTCATTTTATTGAGACTGGTGGAAGGGAGATCTCCATACACGAATGACGAATCATTTCCTATCGTCATTGCTGAGGTGATAGAATAAAGATTAGATAAAATTATTTGTGATTGTCGTCGCGACTCGTTCATCACCGCCGTCGACATTCTCCGATAATAACGATGTGTATCATTCCAAACATTCCAATCGGAATCATTCGACTTTCTCGCATCGTTCGTCGGAATAATATTATTCGTTCGTCCGTTGAATGGTCTTCTTCGAAGAATTCCAGTTAGTGAGGCAGTGGAATTATGATGATTAAATTGTTCATTCCATATTTTTTGTACGGAAGTCACGGCCCTGTTACTATAACTTTTTTTTAGGTTTTTCTTCTTGTTTTTCTTCTTGTTTGTTGTAGCTGTGATAAGGATCAACGGCAAAGGAGAAAACGAAGCAGATTTTCTCAATTTTCTCATTCGCCAAATATGTATAATAAAACTTCACTCACTCTACAATGCAAATCGACAAGTATTCATTACACATTAAATATTTGAGAATTTTTACATGATGAATATTTCCTAAGAATTCAAAATCGATAAATGAGTCATATTACCTCTAAAATTTTAAATTTTCATCTTATTGAAATTCGCTTCCTTATATTCATGTTTCCACATTACATGCGCTCACCCATTCTTTCCAAAAAACCTAATTGAAGATGAACATATATAGAACATATTTCCGATAAATATTTATAATATTGTTAATTCGTCATACTTATCTTACCAGTTTATACAATTACTTACGTTAAGTGGACAAATTCATAGTAGGATAAAAACCGAAGTAAATCATTATAAAGATTATTATAATTAGAATACATTATTGGAAAATTTTTTAAATTCTAATGTAGTGGAAATTTGTAGAGAATTTGCTTACTCGTCAAAACGGAAAGTAATTCTGAAAAAAACTATAATATAAATAACAACATTACGATAATTAAATTATTTATATTTTAATATTGTACTTACTAAAAATTTTAATTAAAATTAGGTGATTTAAACATATCACCCGAATGCCATTTTAATAGTATGAACATTATTAAAATTGATAATCTATTATTGTAGTATATCCATGATTGTAATGTAAGGCAATTATTCCATTGATTGTTTCAATTTCATTGGAATAGTTCTGATATACTTTGAGTATACAATTTATTATAAAGAATTTGAAAATAATAATTCGGACTCTCAATTATTACATCACAATATGACAATTAACTTTAAATAGTATAATTGCCTAAAACTAATGGTTTTGTATTAGATAGTTTAATGTGCATTCTTCTTTTTAATGAATTTAATAGACAGAGAATATGCCGATCAATATATATCACTCATTTTTTATATATCGTTCATAACATTTATCCAAAAATATCTATCTATTTCACCTATCTATGTTCATTAATCGAACTATTAAACTTCATTAATAGTTATTAGGATGAATGCATATTTTACCTCCAAAACCTATTATTTGGCCAACTTGACAAATATTTTAAATTCACGTATTATTTTATAATATCAGAAAAACATTCTTGAGCATAATATTACGATATTATAGTTTTAGATTAAAACCATATGTTTAAAGTTAATAATGAGGTTGCAATACATTTGAAAATGGTATGATCATAATATTGGTACCAATAAGCAGGATCATTATGAAATATTGGAAGAAGAAACATCTAAAATATAGATCTATATCCGAACAAAATTTTGAACAGGAAAAAAAGAAAGAAAAGGAGATTATTATTAGCAAAATGAAATAAAATTGATTAATTCATTATAATCTATCTATCAGTCAGCGTGATACAACATTTATTGTATCCATATTTCATGCAAATTTTTTTATTCTTCCAGCTTCTATTGCTATTTCCTCTCATTCTCCATTTATTTGACATGCAAATGACAACAATGATCATATTTTGAGAGAATTCTGGTCATTTGCTTGATTGGTTTTTTATAGGTTGATCATCCTTCCACGTTTTTCCAGACAAACTAATACGGACAATACAGAGGAAGTTTATGTTCCTCCCAATTCATTCAAATATCATGAGATGGAAGGATGAAAAATGATTTTGCTTTCAACTATCCACCCATCAATCTACCTGCCTATTTTAATTTGTTTAATTGTTACTTACTTTCTCAATAATAGATTATTCAATACTTCTAAATGTTATCAATGAATTAATATGATTAGCCGAATAAAAGTTGACATGAAATTAACATTACTTATGTTAGAAATAGATTTTTGGTTCGAACGAGTTTGAATTTAACGTTGAAAGGGGATCAACTCATCACGAAAAATGAACAAATATTTTTAATTAACAAATGAATAAACAACTTTCAAAAGGGTATTTCTATTATTATTAGGCCATTTAATAAGAAAAATGGAGTTAGAATCCGTTTTATCAAAGAATTCATTAGGATAAATAAGAAAACATATAAAGAATAAAAAATCATTAAATATTTTTCGCAGAATTAAATTTTATTGAAATTTCAACTTCTTCGACTAAAGTCATCTTATTTAGGTCTAACAGAAGATACCTCATATATTTCTTAGTCTAAAACAATTCATAAGAAATATAAACGAAAAATTATATTTTTTTTCATCTCTCTAATTTAAATATTGTTAAATTGTAAAATTTCAGATCATTTCATAATGTATGATAATCAGAATGTTACTTGAAGAGACTAAATGTCTAGTTGATTTCCAATGACAAAGTTAATTGCATTCGATGAAAGAATTAATAGTATTGGGAAAGATAGATATTAAGAATTGGTCCCAACATCCAAATCGTTAAGTTGTCATGAAATAGAAAGTGAAAGACATTTACCACTGCACTACATTAGGCACAATTAATGAACAAAGAATTTAAAGAGGAAAATTTATATGAATATAAATTACATCAATAATTTTTACAGTCTTTCCATTTAGAATTATCTTTTATTTTTTCTCAATACCTTACAGGAGATACTCCATTTCGAATAAAGATGCTATCTTTCGAAAGGAGGAATAGTGGGAAGCGTGCAGGAACATAAAATATTTTTCTTCCGTTCCATTCTAAACCCAAATATGCATATGTGTATGTTCAATTGGTGGGTGTTCAAGATAGGAGCATTGGAAAGAAAGATATTTACTGCAATTGGGAAGAAAAGTATTCGGCATCTCCATTGATTGGAATGACATATCGGCACTCATTCATTATTCCATTTGTGAAGTAATATCTGATTAATTATTCATTACACTATCAATGAATTATATAATCTTAATGTTGTTGAAAGAATTCTCTTCATTTGATTGATCGATATCATCAACTAAATATTTCTTCATCGAACATCACTTATCAAATAAACTTCCTCTTCGTCTTCGAAAGTGAACGGAATAATTTTTTTCTTTTCTTTTCATTTTCATTTCCCAAATTCATTTACAATTGAGATAAATTTGAAATTGATCGATTAAAATCGTACAAGAAAAATGAAAGTTGGAAATTAACATTTTCCGTTTATAAAAATTTTATTGATATGGGGAAAATGTGGAGAAAGAGTTAATTTTCTGTGGAATCTTACCACACCAATTGTGATTAGTAAACAAATTCAAACTAAACAAACAAATAAATATATCGAGATCGAGAATTAAAAAGTAATTCTATTTTTTTCTAGTAGAGATAAGAAATGAGAAAATGAAAAAGTTGGAATTGTTTCTGAAACAATTTGATTAATTGATTTGAGTCGCTAATCGATCCAAAGTTAACAAGACGAAATCTTAAGAGAAGAGATATTGAATTGAAGAGATCATCAATCACCGATAAATATTTAACGAGAAATATTCAAATAATTCAATTGCACATACCAGTACGTAATTTTCTTTTACGAATAATTTCTGGATTGACTTTCTTAAGATTATACGCTAAGCCAAATTTCGCCATTAGATCGAGAAAATGAGTTGTAAAATTGAAAAATGCGAATTCACTTGCCGAATAGTCTTGTGGGAAAGTATGATGATAATTGTGAAAGCCTTCTCCTAATGCGCCGAAAATGACAAACCAATTCTCCGTTGGATTTATTCGGACGTCATATGGTTTCATTCCCCAAAAATGAGCAACTGAATTGACTAGCCACGTGGCGTGCAAAGTCATCGTGTAACGTAGCAAAGCTGCTATATAAAATGCATTGAATAGACTTTCATTCCAAAAATAATAAGGAATAATTGTCGGTAATATGAAAACGAAGAATAAGACAGCTGGTAAATAGATACGACGTTGAATGACACAAACGAGATCCTCCATCAAATCATTCACTGGAATTTTCTTTCCTTTCTCTTTAACATCCGGATGTTTCTTTACCAATAACCATCCCATATGAGCAAAGAACAATCCTCGTCTATATTGTGTGAAATGAGTTTTTTTTTCTTTAAATTTAAAAAAATAAAAATTTTAACTTTGCATTATGTGGATCAGCATCCGTTTCACTAAACTTATGATGTACTCGATGATCTCTAGACCATTCGATTATATCATTTTCAAATGCAATCGTTTGAAGAATAGCCAAGAATATTTTGAGCGGTAATTTAGCTTCATATGTTCGATGTGACCATAATCGATGAGCACCCGCCGTTATTCCTAGACATCCCGCACCATGATAAATGATAGCTTTAGAAAATATAAAAAAGTTATAAAAAAAATATTGGAAGTTAACTGAAAATGATTGTGTAGATTGATGCGGAAAATGAGAATATTTGCCGAATTCCTATTAATGCTCCAATGTGCAATAAGGAGAATAAAATGACGTTTCTCCAAACGATTTCCATTTGATAGCCATCCTTCTTCTTCGGACGTAATTGATCCTTATACTCTTTCAACAATCGTGCATTCTCTTCATTTATTTCTCTTTGTTTTCTTTCACGTATTTCTCGATCCTTTCCATTTCCAAAATTTCAGTTTCAGTTCCGATTAAAATCGAAATAGAAGAATGGAAAGAAATTAGAGAATTGGAAAAGAATTAAATAAAACATTTTCGTATTGTAATCGAATCTGATCTTCATCCGGAATTATATTCTCCGATTCAAATTGATCAGAAACATCTTTCTTGATGATACGTGGAGGCATAGTCGATTAGAGAATGATAGAAAAAAATGAAAATAGAAGAAAATGAGATCTAAGAACATGTGGAAGACATATTAATCAGTAAGAATAAAATCAAAAATGAGAAAATAATTTAACTAGTTTTAGTCAATGATTATAAGAAATGACTCAATAAAACATAATTCACATCTCACCATATATATATATATATATATATTGGCAGACATTGTTTCATTGATCAATCATAAGCGATCGAAAAGATATTTGAAAAAAAAAGAATATAAAGAAAATAATTTGAAAATTTCATAAATTTTTCTTTCAATAAAAAGCTTCTTCAAATATTTTCTTCAAAAAAGTCGTATCTAACTAATACTGCTCTGAAAGGGAATCTCCTCATATTTATATGGGTGTGTCAACTGTCTCCAAAAATTTAGACACGTGACAGTTAGTGAATTGGAAGGAAATGAAACTGCATTTTTATGTATTTATTCCCTTGAAAATTTTATTTTTCATGAAGACGTGATCGAGTCATGAACATTTCTTTTTAAATTCTTCTCATGAATTAACATCAATTTAGTTTGTTATTTTTATATTCAAGAAAAATTGTTTATTATAAATTAAATCAATTGAAATTGGAAAGAAAAAGGAGATAAAAGAAATGATTGAAGGAGAAGTAATTAAAAGAAATATCCGTCATAATGTCTTAGATTCGCCATGTAACAATAGAGTTATTGAGGAACGTTGGTAATTTCAAGGCAACCTTTAGTTAATGGTCCATCTTTTTTGGAATGTTTGGATTTTGAATATAACTTACAAGATCCTCTAGCTATCTTTTTCTGGTACTATAACCAATACATGTTTTGACCGCTCTCTACAGTTATCATCATCTACAATCAAATTAATGAAATAAATAAGAAAAATAAGATACAAACCATTTCCCGATGAGATGCCTGACCTATACTATTAAAGCACCTATGTGCTCTAAAAATAACCCTGAATATTAAGAAAAACCCTTTAAAAATAGATTTTTATTATTATAGAATAATGTGAACAGTATCCATTGTATGATTTACAATTCAAACTGCACCATCTTAAGATAGAACATGGATGATATATGATGTTCAGCTTACAAATGGTTCCTCTTTAGGAACCTGTTTGACAACTTTTTGAATATTTATTATGTTTAAAAGTTTAGCTTTTATCTTTTTAGCTATTTATATTATTATACAATTTTTTGAACACATTTCTCATACTCAATTCAAAATCTGTAGAGAAATTATTGTTATTTTATTGGTAGATGTGATGGAGAACTTTATTTGTTCAATTAATTGTCAAAATATTTATTTGATCTACTTTTTATGTTATGTTTCTCAAAAAAAAACAATTTTCGAAAGTTTCTTTATATTTGTATAAGAGATTGCTTTTATAACTTTTCACCTAGTTGTGATATAAAAGAAATGAAAATAAAATTATTCTTAATTCCGGAACTGTAAATTTATTGTAGAGATGAAATGCTCGTAGAAAATAGTGATACCTGAAATCATTAAACATCTCTGTTCAAGTTTGGAAGAAATAGAATTGGAAGAATATATTAATAATTAATAGGTTAGAATAAAAGCTAAATAATTTAAATCTAAAACTGTGAGAACAAGAGAGGAAAATGAGTATAAGAAGAAGATCGGACTCATTTGAATTGTACTTTCTGACTAATTTATTTTGCTTATTAGTCAATGACGGGAAACGACCCAAATGAATTAGCTCGAATTCGCGCTCAGTTGCGCGAAATTGTCCACAATGAACCTAATACAACGACAGTAGATGCCGCTGGTGTTATAAATACTGCTTACAGTTCACCGTCAGGAGCGGCTAATCTAGTGATGATAAACGATGGCACTCATCAATATACTCAAGCGGTAGGTGATACTGATCGATCATTTTCAATCGAAAAGAATCTGGATGAAGAGGAAGAAGAGAAGAATAATAAATTCATTAAAATCCATCGACTGATTATGTCGAAATTAGTATTTTATGGAATCATATTCTTTCTCCTTTCTTGTACTTTATTCCTTTTCGCTTATTCGTCGCCTTATTGGGTGGAATCATATAACGTTACTCAAAATACGTTTATACGTGTAGGACTTTGGGAGATATGTTTTAACGGTCATCGTTTATGGAAAGATGATGTTCAAGAATTATTAATCGGTTGTCATTGGCAACTATCAGGATATATGTTTCGTTTCCGTTCATGGATGTGGCCAGGTTCGTTTTTCTCTTCATTCTTCTTCAATCTCTCCAGTTCAATGAAATTACTTTACAAATATTATTCTTCAATATATTTCTTCCTCTTATTGAATGTAACAGCTGCTCATCGAATAAACAAAATTATTTCTCATATGAAAATTGTTTAATTTCTATCAGATGAACTTCCATCAAATAATATTTATTTTAATTTAAACAAATTTCCGATTGAATTGGACAAATGAAACGATTGAAAACAACTGATATTCATAGGAGAAGTGGATTAGGAATTATTATTTTAGCTACATCATTCGCAATCGCTTTACATTCCACTTCCCAATTGACTGTTTGTACTCACTCTCCCACTTCCATCAGATCGATAGGTATTTGGATAGTTTGTTTCTCTGATGTCAACAATCTCACTTCCTTCAATCTTACAATTGATGAGAATGATTTGAATAAGTGTTCTTCTTTATATCAATTGTCATCAAGTGATGTCTCACAACATTTACTTGATCGTTAAATTATTTAAAATTAATTTAAAATTAATTTAATCATATTTATTTTTATTTCTTTCTTTTCAGAATGGTTTCGCGCAGTTCAAGGCTTAGCAACATTGGCTCTTATACTTATCATTCTAGCAATGATACTTCTCTCATTATCAACATTTATGGAGAACGGTAATTCGTTTACTCTTCTCTTCTCCGGATCGATCGCTACACTCTTATCAGGTCTATGTATGTTCACTGCAGTCGTCATTTTTGGAATACGTGGTGATGACAGAAGTTGGATGCCGCGACCTGAATTCAATTATTATTCTTGGTCTTATGCATTTGCCGTCATCTCATCCATATTTTCATTCATTTCTGGAACATTGTTATTAATCGAATCGATTATGTTACGAAGAAAGAAACAATCTCATAATAATGTCATCATGTCAAATTATTAGAAAGAATTCATTCTTTATTTAAATCAATTTATATATCTTTTCATATTCATCTCAAACATACATTCCATTTCGTTTTTTTCATTTATTCGTTGAAAAATTCTGAGAATTTCTGTAAATCAACTTTTCCATCTGTCGAACATTCTTTCATAATCTTTTTTAAAAATTGTTTTGATTTCATTTTTTGTAATAAAAAAATTGAACCTTATCTAATAAAGCCTCATCCATTGGCAAATTCAATTTATGGAAAAATGCTTTCATATTATCTTTACTAATGTAACCCGTTCGATCATTATTTATTTGTAAGAATAATGATCGCATTTTCTCCGCACCAGTAATTCGACATGATTTCAACTTATTTCTTACCTCCTCTAAAATATCATTATCTGATAAATTAGGTCTAAAAAAGAAAAATTTTGAAATTAAAAAATTAAAAAAAAATTAACAATTCTCGTTTAACAATATGATTTTCATCCTTCTGATTCTCTACCATCAATTCTGTTCCAAGTTTCTGTCTTAATGCCGTTAATGCTTTCTCTCCAAACTGATCTTGATGTTCCTCCGCATATTTTAATACATGCAAGTCCGCATTAAATATCACATAACGACGTTTGAACATTGTCACGGTTGCTCCAGGATAAAGATCTTTAGGACCATAAAATTCCGCATTATTAGGATCACTTCCTGGTTTGGTAATACGAGAAGGAAGTAAAACTTTTCCCGTAGTAAAACCAGAATTAGCAACAGGTGGTTCATAAATTGAAATTGTATCGTTCGATAAATTGTAAGAGATAACAAATCGACGTCCTTTGTCAACTTCATAAACTGAATCCTTTAAAAATATATTAATTGTTTTATTATTATTAGAAATTATTAATTGAGAAATTAATCGATTAACTAACCAATACTGCTTCATATCTCAAATGATTATGTTGATTTTCGATCAATTTTATTAGATCTTTCTTTGGTGGCTCTGGTACTAATTTCAGAGAAGATTGAACTGAATCAGCAATATCACCATATCCTTCATATGGTGCAATTTCCTTTAAATAAAATAGATTAAATGAAAATTTATTATTCATCCCAAAATCAACTAACCATCTTTGGTAAGTTTTCGGCTTTAAAATTTGGAATATTTAACGTAGGAGACGAAAAATCAGTTACACCAAAATTCTGTCTGTAATAATCTTTCGTGAAAGCATCACAATCATAAAGAATAAATTTTCGACCATAAATTATTACAGTTCCACCAACACGGAAATCCTAAATTTTATGATAATTTCAAATTTTTATCTAGTAAAACTAATGGGAACTTCTGGAGTGAAATATAATTTTTTCGTTACTGGTTCAGTCGGAGGGAAAATATCATAAATTGCATCTCGATTGATCGGAATCTTATGTCGATTTACTAATAAGGGAAATGGTTCACGACCATCATTTATTTCGTGAATTTCTCTTATTTCTATCGTATCATTCACCAAATAATATTGAATGAGATATGGTCTTACTTCACCAAACATCGAATCGCGATCATCCCAAAGTGCGAGGAAACGGAGAACCTTTTTTAGTAGACAAATTAAAATTAAGAATTTTAGTTCTTCTGTATAGTGTAAAGTTTAAACTTTACGATCCATTTCTAAGAATTGTTTGTAGGAATCATAATCATTTGGTGTTTGGAAAGTTTTGACATTGGCAGCATGTGTCCTCTTTTCCATATATGGATCGTTAGGTATTAATTCAGGTTCATTAACTATTATACCTTCACTAGTTAACCATTCCTAATTAGAATAAATAATTTTTAATAATTAAAGTTAAAGATTTTCGAATATATTATAAAACCTTCGTGAACGGATCACAGTCGGAAATACGAAAGACTCGTCCATAAATTGGTAAGTTCATCGAAATATTTAAATCTTTCCAAGAATAAGTGTCATTATTTTCGTTCTTTAAGAATTGATGCCTTTTCAAGAATTTTCCCTATTTAATTGGAATTATAAAAATATTATGTATTACATAATTATTATAAAATATAGTTTTACCTGATTTATTCCCGAATTCTCAACATTCTTCTCATTCATCTGCATCGTATCATCTTCTAAATAATAGTAGAGTGTTACTGGTCGTACTCGATAATATTCTTCAGGACTTTCCAAAATTGTCTGCTTAAAATATCCAAAAAATCTTAAGACCTTTTAAATTTATTAATTGTATTATAATAAAATTAAAATTCGCAACTTTGTTAGCTAATGCCTCATAACGAGGTATGATTTTAGTTGATTTAGTTCGTTTTTCTCCATATGTCAAATTAGTTTGTAAATCGGCCAAATCAGCCATTTCTTGCTGTAAGTATTTCACGAAAATTATCATATGAAACTAAGGAAAAATTTGAACTTCAGTCAATTTAATGTCTTGTATTGGATTGCCATCTTTATCGAAACGAGCAGGAAAACAAACTCGATATCCATTACGATAATTTAGCGATTGTTTCAACGTGGTTTTTCCTTTCTGTAAATAAGAGAAATTTCAAAGAGGAGAAATAATTGGAAGAAGATAACATGACAAGGAATCGCATTTCCCGGAAGAAACGGTAAACTCATATTTATAATGTTAGGTTAAATGATGATAATGAATTCTATGGAAATATAGTTGAGATAAAATGTTTGATATTATGCTATATTCCTTCACTTTACTTCACTTTAACACAAATTGTTATTGAACTAACAGCTTTCGATCGTTGTTGTCATAGAAACAATAACAACGAAAATCCAAATTATTTCATAAAAATTAGAAAAGAAATTCGATTGTTTTATTATCAATGTAAGTGTACAGAAAATTTATTTAATATAATTTTTCAAATGAAACTATTTAAATAATGAGAATTAGGTATTTTATTGTAAATCGTACGAGGAGCCGGTTCGTTTTAATAAATTTTGGAATTGTTTCAATTGTCGTTTATCCAATTGGATATTGGAGTGAGAGAATGTCTCTAAAATTTTTGTTATTTGTACAATTGTTCGCACTAAATTTGTGGCACAGGTGGCAAGTGCAATCTTTTCTTCTTGACAATCTTGTGGTTTGTTAATCACCGAAGTCTTCACAATCGACAACACATTTAATTGTTGAGTTAGTAACGGTAGTCGTTGTGCAATCGCTTCTATTTCATCTAATCGTTGAGATGTTTCATTCGTATTTGTGTCGATAATTGAAGAAACGATTTCTTCATATAATTTACATAATTCATATAACCGTCGACAGTGAGTGATTAAAGCAAATTGAATATTTTCATTTTCTTCTTTTTTCACTAATTTCGCTAGTTCATTCCATTCGTGTACGATGACGTATAAAATTGAATTATTGTCGTTAGATAAATTCTGAAATTGATTATAAGATGATGATGATCGTTTCAAATGAGAATGTTCTCTATTGTTCTCTAAGACGTCCATTATCACTGGAGAAAGTGTTACAATCGTGGAACAATGCTCTTTCGATGATGTTCTCGATTTGGTGGTCGCAGATGTCTTTCTACATTTTTCACGTTGTGATATATTTGTAAAAGAAGTAGAAGTAATTGCAGTTTCTCCTTTCGTCGCAGATGTAGATGTTGAGCGAGTATTCTGTTTATTTGATTGATATTTAACGTTTTGATTCTTCTTTAGAATTGAGCCCAATGGATGATTGTCAGGTGATTTTAATTGGAAATTGTCCAAATCTTTTTTCAAATTTCCTTTCAATAATATTTGTTTCATTATTTCCAGTCGTCTATTCGCATCCTCAGTTGTTTGGAATTCCTTCAGATACTCTGGAAATGTTTCTAAAAGAAATTTTGAAATTTGTTCATCTTGAATAAAATTCAAATTGAATAGTCGAATAATTTCATTACATATTATTGATGCAACTGAAGAAAACGAGAAATTTTCAGTAGTTTTACATTCTTCATGTAAAACGATAATTTTCTTCAGTTGTTCTATATTACTAAATATTTGTTTGTTATTCGATAATTGGCCAATATTTGATTGGAGCGAGATAACTTTGTCATTGCTCTCTAATTCATCAATAATCTCCTTCAGTTTACACAAAGCAATATTAGCAATATTTTTAGTTGTACTACTTTCTAATTCATTTCGATTATTTGCTGCTATTTTCGACAACACTTCAATACATGCATCAAATTCTAATAAATTATTTACAATCGATTCATGCAAATTATAGTGATTGCCTATCGAATCAATTAAACATCTGACTGATAAATAATCATCATTCAATGATACTTCGGTTCTTGGATAACTGATGAAACATTTTAGCCATTGGATTGATGGAACTGTCAAATATTTGAAAATATAAGTTGTGATATTCTCTTCAACTTCTTCCCCACGAATCGAATCGATTAATCGATTGGTAATATCAAAAATTAATTCTACATTTAATTGCCGAATTTTTAATGATTTTTTCGTTTGTTCTTCTGTTACAAAAATTTTGGAGATATTCAAAAATAAAGAAAGATATTTTGATAAATTGTTCGTTTGTTGACAAATGAGTTTTGATTGTTCATCATCATACAAGTCGTTGGATAATCGATTTAAATCATTTCGGATATTCGTTAAAAGACTCTTCAAGTTTTCTATAAATTTTGTTAATTCATCAACATTATTAATTAGTTGAATAGTCTGAAAATATTGTTGAAGGAATCGGAGATCAGCAATCAATCGATTAATATGTTCCTCGTGAAGATTAATTAAAAGTTTCTTTAAATCTGTCAAGATGTTGTAGCAGATCTGGAGGACTTGTTGAGCATTCTCTATCGGCTGATCTTTATTAATTAACTTTTGTGTTAACGATTGAATATCTTCGACGATCGCTGTCAGTTTCCCTGAGAGATATTCGCGTTCTTTAATTAATTTCAATATGTTTTCGGTAGAATCGTGTAGTCTGGCAGCTGTCATTTGCCATTGATCCATCGTTATCTCATTCTCTTTCGACGATGAAGCCATTTCTACCAATGTTGTTACGCGATCGTTTAATGGAGATAATAGTTTATTCAACGATTTAGTTGGGAATAATTCTTTTCTATTTTCACTGTTTGAATTCATTTTATTCATGATTGTTGATGATTCTATGATATGTTTGAGTGTGTAGATTGAACTGTATCTTTGTCTCAGTCGTTTAATTACCATGGAGTGATTAGTCTAATTTTATTATAATAATATGAATAATGTTCCTTCTAAATTAGAAGTTCTAATGAAACGCCGAGTAACTAACTTTCCTTTATTCGTATTCAATGAGTGATATGCGTAAAATGTTGTTGTAATTATCATCAATGTTATAATTCGCATCTGTTCATCACTAATTGTTTGCGAAGGTCAGTTGATTAGTGATGATGGACCTTCCATTTCTGATTTGATAAGTATAATACGATTTATATTGAAGAATAATTGTAAATTAGAATTAGAGAAATTTATTGAATTTATTACATAACATTTCTCGTCTGGCTCTATAACATTTCCTCCTTCTGCTTCTTCTTCTTCTTCTTCTATAAACATGAGAATTCACCATTCACTTTTCATTCCCCATCCTTCATAATCAAATCGAGAGACGAATATAAAAGAGATAAAGATATTATATAACTAAAAAAAATGACTAGTGAAGGTCGTTAAGAGCATGAGAGCGGGAATGGTTTCTTCCTCCTCCAATTTCCTTATTTTCTTCCTAACATAAAATGGACATAACATAATTATTATTCCGATTGTTATTATTAAGCAAAATTCGATAAATAACAAACAAAAGTTGAAATAGCACGAACGAAAGTCATTAGAAATATATAATGATAAATTGCTTCTTCGTATTCAGAACAGATGAATAATTTATAGAATAAATTTTGAACTTACGTTAGAAATAATAGTAGAATTTGACATTATCATGAAATCTCATCTTTTCATGTTTATTTAATCTTTCAAATTTATTATGTCATTACTACTTCTAATATAATGACAAACTTCTATTTTAAGACCTTAATAATATTTAACGACTTTTTGCCAACACATAAAAGGTGATTAATATTACTCTATTATCAAACAAAAGTTTCTATTAAATTTAGGTTTAATATTAATTTCTCTCTATAAAATTTTAGTTCGGGTTTCTTTTAAAATTTATGCGTCTAGTTTTAGAAGAATATTGAATTAAAATTATTCTTATTCTAAATTTTTCCAATAATTAATATTTCTTCTATATCGAAAATATAGCAATTTTTTTCATGGGAACTTCGAATTTCCTTCGAAAAAAAACTTGCGTAAACAGTTCTAAAAGTGAAGACAAATAATTATGAATGAGTAATTCATTTATTTAGTTGAACGTGAAAGAACTTACTAATACTATATGATGGAGAATGATAGATTTCTTTAGAAATTATTTTAAACGAATTATATTATTACCGAAAATACATAATTAAAATAGTTTTCGTTAAGTATTACATCTTAAAACTTACTACTCAATTACTCTAAGGTAAGAGAACTTACTTACTTGAGATAGATGAGACATTTGCAATTGCAAACATAAAAAAGTAGAACGAAATTTACTTTTGATATGCCGGAAAGTTTCCGTATATCATTCAATGAAGGAATAATAAATTTTAAGAAAACGGCTTCCTTCAAGATGATGCTTATATTCCATTTGCTATTCCTATATAGAATAGTACGTTCTGATATTTATTTCCATCATCCAAGGTTGGAATTATCCTTTTAAATTTCTTAAACATTTTCCATTAACAATCCCGTTACCAGAGGTAGTAATAATCGATTGTTTGAAAAGGATCCGGCTAGATCAAATAATAAACGACTCTTCAATTCTCAGAATAATAATCGTGGCGGTTACAATTCGGCACCGTTTTCTTTCTACGAAGACACCGAAATTAATATTCAATGGTTTTATTTCCTGATAGTAAACTTTTTTTTGTGAAGAATGATAATTTCCTTGATTACTATTTCTCTTAACAAAACTATCATTTGTCAATCGAATGATAAGTATTCTATGATGATGATGAAAAATCACGATAATGTATTTCATGTAATGATAATTGAATTTATTTTTCGTGTTTCAATTTCCTTCTTTTCTCTCATCTTCCTCCTTCCAACATTTATTTAACAACTTACCAATTTTGTAGGACAGCACAACATTCCTGTAATATCGGGAAAAGTCATTGTCAGTTCATATTACAACTTTTGTGTGATAGTCAACTCCGCGATGGAATCACTCACAAGTTTTCTCTTCATTCTTTTAAAATGTTATCATCAAATTGAATTGTTTCTTTTCCTTTTGTCAATTTAGACGAATAACAACGAAGAAACGTAATAGTTTTTCTTATGGTCGTCATGAATCATATGGATATTATAAGAAATGTAAAAATCGTAAACGAAACAAAAGTTCTTCTTTCGTCAATTCTCTAACAACCAACAAATTTCCAAAAGATTTATTTGATGGAAGAAATAAGTTGAAAAGTTCAACAGCTATTTCTACAAGACAGAATGCGAATGGAGATCGTTATGGATTTGAATGTCCAGAAGAACGTGATTATTATCCTTATTGGCATCCAACACCTTGGATAGTTAGACGTTGAAATTACAAAATTAGATTCTTTCAATTTTTTAAAGGATTTAGCAATCTTCACTGATAATGTTGATAATTGTGGTCATTATATTAATTCGAGTGAGAATGTACAAAGACGAGGTGAATGTTCTTCAAAAGATAAATTAGTCGCCAATACGGAGAAAGAATGTAAAGTTCGAGTATTCATCTCTCATATATATATATATTGATTGTTTTTTGATAACTGATAGAAACAGAAATCAGGAAAATGGAAATGGAAGAATAAGAATCTGTTTAAACCGGTTTGTTTTGAAGCAACAAAATTGAGAGATAATCATCTTGGCAATAGCGAGACAGGAAATGTGAATGAATTCCGTTGGAGAATTCCAAAATTAAATGAATTAAAATTGAAAGGAATGGACTCAGCAAAATGTACTTTAAGAGTTCGATATAATATCTCTACTGGTGATTATGGAAGAGATGTGAATAACAAGAATGATGTCGATAGAGAAATTATCGAAAATAATATTGGAAAAGGAATGAGTAAGAAGAAGTTGTATTCTTATAAAGTTCGTGGATATCGATTTGGTACTTCCGACGTTCAATTCTTCAAATCTAATTCTAAATTTAAATTACGTCATACAATTAATAGGAATCAATATGGTAGAACATTTCAAGATCGGTTTTCTTTTTCTACAAATTTATTATCTAGTTAATATTATTTGATAGAACTCATGTTTTTGAGATAAAAAGAAAGAATGTTAAAAATGACATAGTCAATTTAAACGTACGTGGAAGGAAAGGAAATGAATTACAATGTTACCCGTCACTTCCATATGCATTTGTGCCGGAAGAACTTTGGTTGAAACCGAACGATCTACTTCACATTCAATGGACAGGTTCAAATAAATATAATGGATATTCAGTTGGTGATCGACATAATTTAGTTTTCGAAGTTCAAATTATTCGTAAAATTGAAATAATTATTTTCGATATGATTATTAAGTGTTCATTAGATCAAAATTGTAGCAATAATGTACCTGCAGATTTCACCAATTCTCAATTAGAAAAATTGTCAACTTTAAGTTTTTTTTTAATTTTTAGTATTTTAAATTTTATATTTTCTTCTTTTAGTGGTTCCTTTAGATAGTAAAAAAGAATTGTCTTTAACATCACCTTATTTCAATGAGGAATTTGTTAAAATTAAATCGAATAATCTTTCATATCGTTATTCATCTCCAGCAAATTTGGAATTTGGTGAAAGAAACCAGTTTGGTCAAATCCATTTTACCCCATTATCAATCAATGAACAAATTGTGATTTCTCCTTCCAAGCGATCGATAACGAAAAAGTTCATCTCAATTTAACCTATTAACATTAATTTGTTTATGTAATTAATCCAATTTTCCCAAAAGAAATTACAAAGTGAAATATGATGGAAATGACTTGAATGAAACGGTAAAGTTTCTCGTCGATCTTTATCCATCGCTATCTGATATGAATCAAGTGAACAATTTGAAAATATTAAATTTGGCTGAAATGGGACAGTTCGTTCCAGTGACGAATATTTTACGTGTAAGAAGTAGACGGAACATAGAGAAAGTTTCCATAAATCTGCCATCAAACAAAGAGAAGTCTAAAGAGAAAACTTTTATTTTCTTCTATCCAACTCTCTCGAACTCAAACAGATGGATTGCTGATCATAGTCAGACATTGAAGGAGAATGGAAAAGAATATTCGTTTGGCATAACGAAATCCGGTTATTATTGTATTGGAGAGTATGAAAGGAAGAAGTCTTCGTGGACAATTACCATCTCAATTTGTGTCATTGCTATCGTTATCGGTTTAATTTTAATCTTCTCTTTAATCCAATGGAGACGTGGTCGCATCAATTACAGTTTGCTCAATAATTGTGGGAAATCTTTTTGATTTTTTCTTTTAAACAATCATCCTCACTATTTGAATGTTATGTTCATATATTTTTTTATCTTCAACTTTTAAATATTCAATTATTCATTTCTCTTCTTTATCGAGTAAAATACTCATCTTTTTCATTGAAATCTTTTATATTTTATATACTCTGTTATTTATTGAAATTCCTGTTAAATTAAAAAAGGTTCTTAAAAAATATTAAAAAGTAGAAATAATCAAAGTTCTATCATTTTATAAATGTCTTCTTTGATAATAATTCGTAGAGTAATTTAACTTTTAGTTTCTTTTCATATGGAAGCACATTTATTGTATGAGTAAAGAATTGTAGAGAAAATATGGAAGATGTATGGATTGAGGAATAGGTGTAAGTAATAAATAATTTATCAGATGAGATTTTTAAAAAATGACTAAGAAATGAAAAAAAAAATTAGAAGTTCAGTAGATGTAGTTATAGGAATTGGAGCTTACCTTTCGTCATTCACATCCTTCTCTAGTTAGTTTTCAAGAAAGGGAAAAAGAAAAATTTTATTATTATTATTTTAATTATTTCATGCAACATTATCTCTCATTTACACAATATTATCGAAAGAAAATATTGAAATAATTTTGACAAATTTTTTACGTTTTTCTTCCTTCTTTTTTTCACCATTCTCATACTCCATTATCATTCATCAACACGTTGGAAACAAATTGATTAGGAGAAGAATAATATTTTTTGGATAGAAATGAATCGTAATTGGGAATTTGGAGGAAGAAATGATTCTTTCAATAATTTCGACAAGTTCCGCGAACATCGTGACAATTCGACATTAGGCAAAATTGAACGAACTTATTGGACGACTAAACAGAAATTACGACAGAAAGTAGGAAAACAGGACGATAATTGTATTGTGGAATCAGATAAGCAGCTTGATGCCAAACTAGAAGTTTTTCCTTTTTTTCTCATTATTGCTGATATAATTTTATATTCATTTTCAGCATTATTATTCGGTGGAAGGAACTTGTAAGAATTTGATTCATATTGTTCGATTGTATGAAAATTCCATTTATAAATTAGCACAAGAAGAGAATGAATTGGGAAGATTTCTCAAATCCTATTCCACCGACAATGCATCGAGAGTTGAGAAGATGATGATGGCTGTTGGTCGTAGTATGAGTTTTGCCTCTCAACAAAGGTTCTCTTATTTTTACTTTTTATTTTTATTTTATACTTATTAGAATTCAATTACAAGGACCGTTAATGAGATTGAGTAATGAAGTTGATACATTCCGTTCTCAGGCAGTTGGCGATACTCGATTAACAGTGAAGAGAATGGAAGAATGTCGAAGTAAATATCGAGGAAGTCTATTGTGGATGAAAGAATTCAGTGAACAACTCGATCCAGATGCTGCTAGGAAATTGGATAAATTCCGTCGAATTCAATCTCAAGTTAAATCAGCGAAAAATGATTTCGACAAAATGAAAGTGGATACCATACAAAAAATCGAATTATTAACAGCGAGTCGTTGCAATATGTTCTCTCATGTAATCGCTGGTTATCAAGAAGCATTATTGATCTTTTGGGAGAGAACTGCACGAACGATGGAAGCCGTCGCCGATACGTTCACCGGTTATCATTATTATGATTATAAAGTGGTGAAGGATCTTCGAATTCCATCGAAAGAGTTGAGTGAATTGAATAATGAAGAAATTGTGAATGATGAGAAAGTAAGAGAATCAATTAAGAATGATGATGATGATGATGATGAAATGAATTTAATAGACATGGAAATTAAAGAAATTCCAAAAATCGAAGTTGATATTGAATCATTGAATGAATTGACACAAATGAATAAGAATGATTCTCTAACGAATTTGTTCGAGAAGAATACTGATGATGAATCGAATGAAGCTATCGATCGTTGTAATGCCCTCATTGATCTATTTGAGAATGATTTGAAAATGACAGAAGGAAATGTTAAAAAAGAATTAGATGATGTTAAATCGAATAAGAGAAATAAAGAAGATAAAAATGATGGAAATGATGTGAAAGGATCAGATTTCTTATTCGATTGGTTAAATGAGGAGAAATCAGATGACAATCCATCGGAAGAAATCGACAAATTATTCGATTCAACTATTTCACCTCCTCCAGATGATTTGTTGGGATTGGATGTAGCGAAGAATGAAGACGAAGATGCTGATTATCTTCCTTCATGGTTAATGTCGGAACAAAAAACACAAGAAAATAATCCGATGAATGGAAAAGTTTTTTTTCCTTTTTTTTTTTAAATTTAATTTCCATTTAATAATCAGATGGATGAAAAGAAGAATATTTCAGAAAAGAAGAGTTGGCTAGATTCATTCGCCGCTTTGGATCCGTTGGCGAATCCTGATAAATTAGATTGGGCACATTCCAACAAACTAAAAGAAGATTCAAACAATAATGAAGTTTAATCGATTTGACTGATGGATAACATTCATTCTTCATATTCTTCCAACAATATCAATCTCTCAAATTTTCGACATCTCATCAGATATTTCTACAAATATTGTTTTTATTCGTAGGAGTTTTATTCCTTCGTTCATTTTCATTCTTCCTTTCCCTCTCATTGTCATCTCTAGTCACAATCTCATTCACAATTTTTCATAAATATATTTACAAATTGATCTCCATCACAAGATCAATATAAATTTATGATAAATTAAACTTATTTATTTATTTTCTCATTTTCATCTCTCTATTCTTCTAATCTCAAAAAACTTCTTTCTTTTTTTTTGATTTTTAACAAAAATCTTCCTACAGAATTCTTCTCATGTATCGTCGATTAATTTTCAGTATTATAAAAAATCATCGACGGAAATTAGTGATTGGAGGTGGATTAACGCTTTCCAGTTCAACTTTTATTTCATTGACTGATTGGAAATATGAATCACTCACACAATTCTTACCAAGATGGAATTTGGATAATTTATCAAATACGAAAGATAATTCGAAACGATTAGAAGAAGAGAAGAAAAGTATCAACAATTCAAATGACAAAGAATGTGTGACGGAATTGAGAAATGTTGAAGAAGAATTTAATCTTCTCCAATTGTTTTTGAAAGAGAATTGTTCGATATTCTTCTTATTCTCTGGGGCAATTCTGGTTCAGTTGTTCTCAACACTAAATTTTGATAGAAACTAATGAATTCGGTAGTTCGCCTTCACGGCCGCTTATGCCAACATCCAAATACCAATGGCACTCGGCGAAATGGTGAATGTTATCATCACAAATCGTAATGAGATTTATGAGAATTTCGAAAAATATCTCTGCCTAATTTCTGCCGATTCGTTACGTCTTCTCCGATTATATGTCGTTCAAGTTTTTAGACATTTTCCATTTTAATATCTGACGAGATTTCTGTTCAGAGTTTATCAACTTATGGATATATTCAATGTCTATCAGTTATTGGCGAGTCGTTATCTCAACAATTCAAAGAGAAATTGTTCGATCGTCTCATTTTATCATCGATTGATTTCTATGACAATCGTCGCACTGCCACTTTTATTTCGACGTTTATTTTATTTTTTTCTTAATTCTCTCCATATCTTTGTAGAATGATGTCAGATGTTCATGAATTCAAATCCACTTTAAAATCAATTCTCTCCACTGGACTCAAATCAATTACTCAAGTTCGTAATTTTAATATAAGAAGATAAATTTTAAACTTTTCTAGAGTATCGGTTGCTGCATCAGTTTGTGGAATATTTCTCCTCAACTTCTCATGACGATGATGGGCACTGTTGGTACGATGGTGCTCATCGGTTCACAAATTGGAAATAGTTTACGAAAAATTTCTCGACGAGCATTGAAATGTCGAGATAGTCTTGCTGTTTATGTCGATGAAATATTATCAAATATTCGAACTGTTCGTACGTTAAATATGGAGAATTATTCACAGAAGTTTTTTTTTCATTTTTTTTCACTTTTTTATTTATTTTTTAGTCATATGTCTATTCTGAGTCATCAGTTGAAAGATGAGAATGTTCGATTAGGAAGTGGAATTGCAATCTTTCAAGGATTATCCAATTTAGCTTTAAATGGTTATTTGAAATATTCATTGACATTCTTCATCAAATTGACATTTTTCCTTAAAGGATTAACTTTCATTATGGTGGTTTATGGCGGTTGGTTGACCATGAGAGAAGAGATCGATTATGGTCAATTATTATCATTCGTCACTTCCAGTCAAATTTTGCAAAAATCATTAATTCAATTTTCAATCGTTTATGGTAAATTAGTTGGTAATCGTATGGCTTTGAATCGAATAGAAGATGTTCAATTTTTAATATTATTATTTTTTATATCATATTTCCTCATAGTTATGGCGAGATAGTAGCGAAACGAAGAAAAGAAGAAATAATTTGAATAAATCATTTAATTTTGAAGAATTTAATGGAAATATTCGATTGGAAAATGTGAAATTTTCTTATCCGTCGAGAAGCGATAAATTGATATTAGATGGAATTAATGTTCAAGTGAAAAAAGGTGAACAGATCGCCTTGGTGGGACAATCGGGTAGTGGAAAATCCACCATTTGTTCATTGATCGAATCGTTATATGATTGTGATGAAGGAACGATATTGATCGATGGAATTAATGTTAATCGAATGCATCGAGATTTATTAAGAGGAAAACTCATCGGATATATCTCTCAAGAACCCGTTCTTTTCGCTACAACAATTCGAGAAAATATTCGATATGGGAAAAGTGATGCTAATGAAAATGAGATTAAAGAAGTTGCTAAATTGGCAAACGCTCATGATTTCATCCAAACTCTTCCCGACAAATATGATACGATTGTGGGTGAAAGAGGAACGAAATTATCTGGAGGTGAAAAACAAAGAATTGCAATCGCTCGAGCTCTTATAAAGAATCCAAAAATTTTATTGTTAGATGAAGCAACGTCTGCTTTAGATAACAAATCGGAAAGACTCGTTCAAACGGCGTTAGATAATGCAGCAGCTGGTAGAACTCTGATAATTATTGCACATCGATTGTCAACAGTAAGAAATGTTGATAGAATTTACGTCATTCAAAAGGGGAAAATAGCTGAAGTTCTTCTTTCGTTTTCTTTTTACTTGAAACTATTTCTTTATTTTCTTTTCCTTTTCAGGTTGGTACGCATGACGAATTATTAAGAAATAAAGATGGTGTTTATTCCTCTTTACTTTGTGCGAAGGAATTGACATAGAATAGAAATCGAAGGAAATATTTTAATTCATGAATATTTTGTTATTTTTTATGATTAATTTGAAAATTTCTTTTGTTTGTTTCCTTTTTTTTCGATTATCATATTTTGATGATTTTCATGTTTTGAATTATAAATGTTGAAGAATTCTTTCTTTTTCAATTCGAAAAGAAGAGATAGACTGAACGAGAGGAAGAGAGAGTCGCCGGAATGAATGGAGAGATAGAGGAAAAGAAAAGAAAATTGTTAGATGATGAAAAAATTGAGAAGGATTTATTAAAAAATATTTCCGAAATAAAATGCATCAACGAAGATCATCGTAACAATTCCTTAACTTGGCTATGTAAGAGTGGAGATGATTCGAAAGAAGTTCAAACAATTGTGCGATGGAAAAAGAAGGAATTGAACACGAACGACCTACACACACATTTAATTCATATGAAGGATGATGAAGAATTTAAATTAATCTTCCACAATGACATCTTCCATCAATTCTCTTCTGATAATATTCAATCAATAAATAATTGTTTGTAATTTTTATTGTTATTTATTTTCTCATTTTTTCAGCCATTCAATCCATCATCATCCATCCGGCGGATGAACAATTAATTGAGAAATATTCAAAAAAGAAAAAGAAATTATTTTTAGAAAGTTGGGAATTTTTTGAAAAATTTCGACAAACTGCCGAATATCAACAGAAATTGACATTAAAAGTTGTTTTTAAAATTTTATTTTCAATCTCATATTATTCTCCATCATATGACAGTGGATCGATAATATATTTGAAGGGAAATCAGAACGCGAAAGAATCATTGAGAGATTTCAATTTTCCGATCGATATAAATATATTGTTCTACCTGATATGAAATGGGAAATCAAATTGGAGGAGACAGAAAGATTGGAGGAAGAACGATGGAAAGAAATTTATTGCACAATCATTTTTGGGGGGACTTCCAAAATTGAAAGTTTACGAGACATCAATGGAGATGAACATCTTCAACTATTGGAGGAAACACAAACAAATGTGAAAGTTTCTTTAAAAATTTTACTTCTCTTTTTTACATTTGAATTTCGTTTATAACAAAAGAAATTGATGAAACGGCGATTCGGTTGTGATGAGAATGAATTAACATATTTTATTCATTACCCACCTTCTTTCTACCAGTTCCATATCCACATCGTTCACATCAACAATGAGTTCGGTGAACAATCGATTTTCCGTTCAGCTATTCCATTGTCTCAAGTAATCTCAAATTTGAAGATTAATAAGAATTATTATCAATTAGTTGACTTCGAATATTTATTACCGGTGAAGGATATTCGTTTTAATTTGAGAGAATTTGGATTTGATAATGAAAAAGAATGAATATTTCTAAAATTTCTTAAAAAAAAGTATTGCAATTTTTATTGAATCTCCTTCTATTCTCTCATTATTTATCAGTTTGACATCAGTTCAACAAACATTGAATAAAAATTAAAAATTTGTTTCTTCAAATTATTTAATGAATCTCAAAAATATGTTATATTGAACATCATTCAATGTTTTCAGTTCCAACTGAATAAAACCATTTTATGGACGTGAGGAAAATTTTGATGTAAGTATGAGAAATAAATAAACAAATGTTAAATTTTTCTAGTCGCACTTTGTGTTTGATAAATATAGCTGTATGTCATATAAGATTCATCTTTCTTCTTTTGAGCGTCAGCTTTGACTTGTCGTGCTTTCTTACGCTTTTCATAGAGAACAACTAAAATTAATAGAATGACACCTAGAAAAAGTAATGTTCCTAAAATTGCGAATATGATTGCTGTTTTTTTGCTACTAGGATTAGGAGATTCTGTTCGGTTTAGCAATTTATCAATTGTGGAATTAGAATATACGATTGTTTCTGTTATATTTAATATTGGCAGATTTGTTCGAAAACGATCTATATCATTCGAAGATGATTTAGTGGGTGGTCTTGTGTGCGGTCTGGGAGGGAAAGGACGAAATGGCGGTAATGTTGGAAAATCAGGAAACGGGGTGACTGGAGATTGTTTGGTAGTAAACCAAAAATGTTCGAGTGATGGAAGTGAAGGGTATGTCCTTCCTTCAGGTTTTATATGACCACTATTTGGTTTTTTAGTAGCTAGAGTGGGCAAAGGAGGGAGAGGTGGTAAATCAGGATGGAATCGCGGTTTCTGAGTAAAAGGTAATGGGGGAAGAGGTGGAAGTTGAGGAAAAACGTTTGGGGTAATATGTGGTAGTTTCCTATCAATAATTTGTTTAGTTGTAGGTAATGGAGGTAATTCGGGTAGCCATGCTGGTAATGTTGGTGGAAGAGTTCTATAGTTTATTGTAGGTAATGGAGGTAATGGAGGTAATTTAGGATAAAGAATTTTAGTAGATTTTGAATCAGTGGTTAATAAACGTGAAATAGTAAGATTAAAATCATAAATATTCGAATAACTGTGTTGAATGAAAGGGCTTAGCGTAACAGGCAAGTTTGGATAGGTGAGAGAATATAAGGGATCTTCAGTTCTCAATGTATACCGTTTTCCAAAAGGTCGAATATTGCTTTTCAACTTTTGTTCCCTAGTTGAATTTTTAAATAGAACCCGTTCTAAATTATCTGCTTTAAATCCATATAATCCACGACAACGTGGATTGTATTGACATGTTCTAGTGAAAACAGGCTCAATTTTCACAGTTTCATTCTTGTAAAGTTTATGCCTTTTCTTCCTAATTTTTCCTTCCCAATCTATTGCGGAATGATGTGTTAAAATATCCAAATATTTTGTGAGGTCTGATGGAAGTTTCATCAATTCCAGATATCTTTCCCATTGTAACTTTATTATTTTTAAGATTGTTGAGATTGAAGCTGGATGCATAATGACAGTACAATAAGAATTTAAATAATTTTCCGAATTTTGCAAATTAATCCGAAATTTTTGATCCAATCTTTTATAACATTTACATTTGAACCACTTACGATCGGGTGAGGGCGAACAACCGTTACCCATACCACAGAGTAAGTGTCCCTGACGACGACACATATCAGCAAAATCAGCTATTTGTAATTCTTTTAGAATAAATATTTTAAACGTAAATTAAAATCTGATTAGAATTTATAACTTTCGCACAAATTACAACATCCTAATGATTCTTCACAAGCCTTTTTTAGGGAACCATATTTCATATAATTGTATTTTATCGTATCTAGACAAGACATACGTTCATTCAACTGTTTATGACATAATGGACAGTTAGTTTGAGTAGGTAAATCAACATCATATAAACAATCTGAAAAAATTAGACGGAGTTAATTATTTAAAAATAAAACATAAACTTTTTTCACGACCTTTAATTATACAGTCACTTAGACGACATCGCTGTAGTATAGAATAATAAGATTTAATAGAAATAATCAAATATTTTAATAACTCCGACATATCCTTCACTATTGTGACAAGGTGTTCCATCTGGTGTATATAATTTGGCAGTTTCTTCGTCTTTACGAGTAGTATTAAATAATTGTGTTACTTCACTTAAGTCGTATAAATCATCTATTTGACGAGGTTCTTTGATAAATCTCTGACATATTATCATTTCACAGATATTTCTAGAATCCTAATTTCAAAAATAATTGTTAAAGATGATTGTTAAATGATTAACTCTATTCCAAAAATAATTTAATCCATTTCCCAAACGACAATGAATATCTGGTGTTAACATAGTTGTACCGATACTAATTTTCTCGTCGTTATAAAACGGATGTCGTATACCGGAATATTTGAGAGGTTCAAGAATATTTTTCACTTTGAATGATTCATTGAAACATTTTAAATAAGGATTCGCCCTCAATAATCTTTTACCACATGAACTCAATTTGAGAGATATTGTTCGATGAAGATCATGATTGAAAGACATTTTCATGAAGTAACTATGACCTTTCTCATCTTTTAAACATTCTTCTTTTCTATATTCTTCTGTGTGACTCAGACCTAAACTAGAAAATAAAATCGTTCAATAAGCCGATTAAGTCGAAAAGAAGAACATGTGCATTATTTCATGTGCGGTGATAATAGAATTGAATACGAAATCAGGCATATGAGTGTTGACTAATAAACTCTAATGTTTCATATGTCAAATGACGAGGTAGGAATAAAATAACTTTAATAGGAACCAAATTCGGACTGAGAGTTGGTTCACATACGGGACCAGTAGCAAATGAAACTCCGTGTATTGTATTTCTGAATGCGGTCATATAATTTCTTTTAGAGACAATTAAGCATTCAATGAATAAATCATATTAACCCTGAATATAACATGAATAAATGGATATCTTCAAAATCTTTATTCTCATAGTGTAAGGCGTTCGTCCACAGACCGAACATATCGATAATATTTGGCAATTGCATAACTTTCTTGTAGAAATAATAATCTATTTTTTGAACTGTATACATTTCTTTTTCCCACGGTGCTGTAACATTCTCCTTCAATTTTACCAATTTTAAAAGAAATATATTTAAAATTTTAAACTTCTATTATTACTATTTTTACTAAATAGAATCTTATTCCAAATTCTTCTGTAACTAAACGATTAATCTAATATCATTAAAATTAATTGAAATATGATCAATCAACTAACCATGTCAATTTGGGAGTTTATATAAAAAGCTAAAGCTCTATTTATTATTGATTTGTTGATAGATATTCGACTTCCTAATCGTTTGTTAGTTTCCTCAAACATAATCCTCATATATCTCACCATTTCACCATCAATAAAAGTAGCAACATTTATATATCTCGTTTTTTTTGGAGTAGAATGAAGTGCTATACCATAATAATTCCTTACTCGATCAATTAATAACCATCGACTAATTCCTCCAAAATATTTGTTGTTTACCAACAAATGATGATTCTCATATGAAAAATGATTCTTTCTCATCATCATTTTCCTAAAAGAATTTAATTCGTCTTCGTTATCAACAATATCAAATGAGATCAGTGTAGTCTTTGTTCCGTAACGTTTATACAGTTTTAGTTTCTACAATTTATCTTTATTAATTTTTAAGAACAAACGTCTAACTACTAACCATTTGTTTAATCGAATTGGTGGCATTTAAAACTTTTTTATTTCTTAATGATGAAATTATTATAGAGTTCTCATATGCTGTTAAGTTTATCGAAAGTTTTACTGTTGTAATATCATCAAGTTTGAATGTAGCGCTTAATGGAATTCTCTTCTCCATTACAATGTGAAAATCTTCCCGACAAAGTGCTTCTGTTATTAAGGAACTTAATGAGAAATCTCTTGGGCAATTAATATGGAAATTCGAATGAATTCCATCAGATTGAAGAGTGAGAATAACATAAAAAGCAACGGAGATATACATAATTTTTCAAAAATATAATGAAAAAATTAATTTCGTTAAATTGAATCAACAAATTCAAATTGATTTTTCTAATAAATCAATCTTGAAATATAAAATTGTGAATGCTATCGTTCAGTTGTATCTTTGGTGGCCGAAATCCTTCGGTAGGACAAAATGAACAATCATTTCTCTTGTTCGATCATCATTATCTGAAAATTTCAACAACATCTTAACTATCTCAAAAAATGGTAAAAAGTTAATTAATATTATTAAACGCTTTGGCGATTAATCCTACGATTTGAGAAAAAAGTAAAATCGTTGTTACGATAAACGGGAGTAAGACAAGTTATGAAGATTAGAATTTCGTAATACACAAATCAATGGTACCAATTTTGGTTCATGAATAATTTTGACACTCTTATAATGGTAATAAAATTTAAATATTAAATTATCAATTGCTATTAAAATCTGAATGGAGTTGGAAACTAAAAAGATGAGAAAGATTAAGTTATAACAAAATTAGATTATTAAAATAAGAAAAATAGCAACAAAAACGTGAGAGAATATGTTAGAGAGCAATGGAGTCTCATACTAATTTATAGAAAAAATTGTTCGAAAATATTGAAATTAATATTTAAATAGATATAAAATAATTAATATATGAAATAAGAAGGTTCTTAGAATGTACAATATTTATTTCCTTTTAACTACAAATTACTTATCATTCAATTAAACTACTACGTCGCGAGATTTCCTAAACTTATTGGCACAATCGGGATCTGGGTGTATCATTAATTCAGATGGTACATTTAAATCATCCAAAGTTTTTTTAACGAATTTAGCTGTTTCGATTTTATATACATTAGATATACATCCGTGATATTCAATCCATGGATGTCCTCGATTAGGCTGAGTAAAAGAATTGTAATTTTCTGAAGAATCACTGAAAGAGCAGAATCGACTAACACATTCGAATATTCTATATTTCTTGAGAAATGGAAAAATATTATCAGTTGGATTGACCCCACAAACCACTTGATTACGACAATTATTCTCATCATATCTAATTTCCCTCCTATAAATTCGGTAGTTGATTCTTTAATAAAATTAATAAAGAAAAAAAATTAAAAATTAAATTTCACTAACGTATGAAAGATTGCACATTGGAAATATCGTTCATTTATATAGAATTCAGACAAATATCTTCCAATAACATAATCGTATTTTTGACTATCAGACATATATTTAACGAAAGGGAGATGTAGTTCATTATCCCAATCGAAAGGTGACTTCAAATAATATTTAAAATCGATATTTTTTGTTAATTCTACCACTAAATTTATATCTATAGAAAACGAAGATGGAATAAAAAAAAAAGATCAACTAATCAACTAACAAAATGGATTGATACATCGATGACCTCTTGTGATACATACTTGAGCCTTTTCTGAAAATTCCATAAAAGGAGGACAACTCATCAATATATCACGATCATTAGCTACACAAATTAGATAAGTCGAACAATCTTCTGATGGCACACTCAACGACCGCCTTTGTTCTTTATCGTAATCGGAACAAACTCGATCTGAAAATGAAAAATTTATATTGGAAAAATACAAAAATATATTCATTAACCAAAACAATATGTACCACCATAACCAGGTGCACAACCATCGGGACACAATCCCGATTTTTCATGACAAGCGACTCCTTTAGCACAAAATCCACATTTTCTCCCGCACATATAACCCCAAGTGAATGGTGGACATTGATAACAAATAATTTTTCCATCAACTAATTTCAAAGTATATCCATCTTCACACGCATAATTTTGACATTCATAACCTACACATTTCTTTTTACAATACGAACACTTGAATGTACATTTGAGACCAGTGATCCCAAATGCTAGTGCTCCAACTGTAACATCACAGTCCCACGGTTTAGAGCAAGTAGCTGTAGGATTAGGTGAGTAACTATCGTCAATACATTGCTGGAGTTGAATATTTGCACAATCTATCGGAAATGTAATTCAAATTTTCTTTATTATATATCAACCACCAACCCAATTCAACGAATAAAAGAAATAATTGACAGATGTCATCTGGATCGGCATCAATAATCGTTATAAAAATATATCCATCTGTAAATAAATGATTTAATAATGACATTCATCTTCAAAATTACCACGAAAACCTTTAATTGCTGATTTATCTATAAAATTATGTCCTTCATTCTCGTTCTTAACGATTTTCACATGATAAAAGTGTTCATTTGGACGTTTCACTCGTTTATCAAATGATAAATAGATAATGGCATTAACATTTGTAACGAACTAAAACAAATTATATATTTGTACAATTGTTCATTAATATTAAATGAAATGAAACATTGACAAAAATGTGATTTTTCCCCGAATATTTTATTTGGGCGTACATCATAATTGGGTGATAAAATAAACGATTGATTATTACGTTATTCTTCGGCGTTAACGTTCCTTTTAATGGCACTTTAATGAAACAAAAGATTAAAAGAAACATTTAAAACGAATGAAATAAAATTTAAAATAAAACCGTCACACATAAATCGACGAATATGATATGATGGGAAATATTTCGGGTCCCACATCGTAATTTGAAGATAATTATAACAATCATCCACAAATGTTTTATACGCACCACTTATCAATAAATCATTATTTGTTTCCGGTGTCAAGTCCAAGACGCGAAAAGTAAATTCATCAGTATCGATAATTTTCGACATTTCCATAGGAATTGGTTGACGCATTTGTGCCGTCACGAAAATAATGACTTTCGGATGAATCTTTAAATTGGAGTCTAAGAATATCGATTAATCGGAATTTCAATTTCATTTAACTTCTTACTAAATTGTTTAATTTCAACATAGCATCTTGTGTTGTTTCTATAAATTTATGAATAGGTGCAGGTCCGTAGCGTCTTTGCATATCATAAAAATCACTATTTTCAAACTTTTCCAATTCTTCTGAATAATCATGGTCCCAAGCATCCAGTTGGAATTTGTAATATCTCTCCGATCCCATACGCGGTCCTTTACCGACGTAATAGAATTGAATTGTAGTTGCATAATAATCGACATCTCGATCAGCTTCGGCGAAATGCATATAATCAATTTCATACTCTAATATTTCACGCATTGTTTTTTCGAAAAATTCTCCTATGCTTCCACCTTCATATGTGTTCTCATAAAACTGATCCATATCAATTATAAATGCCAGAAACGGTTTCGTAATACAATCAGATTCTTAACAAATATAAGTTACATTTACAAAATTACATTAAATTATAAATAGTTTTTATGAATAATTTAAATTAAACTTTCTTTCATTCCATCATTATACAAATGCATACTCAAATGGTCATGTATTGGAGGAGTCATTTTTAAGTCATGGTGTAATTCTTTGGCATGTTTTGCAAAGGCGTCCATCGGAATTACTTTCTGTTTGATGATTTGTCCTATTTTCTCACGAAGAATATGAACTAGACGAAATAACTGAACTTATTTTCAATTTTCAGGCAATTGTCGAACTTTCATCTACTGGAGATCCGGGTTCTGCATCTGGCAACGCACGATAATGGTCTTCTGTTGCACTTCTCAGATTCCATTTCTTTTGGAATACCCGATTGTCTAAATAATATGTATCACCATATTGATAGTGTTTATGTTCATTGGGTGTTGGTGGATATAAATCTAGTCTTTGCATATAATGGTTAAAGAACCATTCAACAAAATAATATGGATCAAATGTTGCATATTGTGCTGTATAATAAAGTGAAATTTATTAAAAGAATTGGATATTCCATTAAATATATCGAACCATTATTATCACATTCTGATCGGAAGATCTTTTGGTAACTTATTTGGAAATTATCATACCATGGATAGATATTCAATATACTCGTATCAATCAATAGATCTGAATTGATATGAGCACCAAATGAATAATAACCAGACTGATATATACATTTATAGACTAATTTTAATTCGACTTCTTCTGAATGTGTCGTCGCCGAAATTAATTGTCTACAATGAATTGCAGAATAGAATAATGCGATTCCAAAGAAAATCTTCAAAGCATTTGTCATCTCTCTCAAAACTATTAATTTTACATGGAAATCGATTTATGTGTTGTTTGTGCATCATATGCGTTTATATTGCATACGAATATTCTCCTCTCTTTATACCATAGAAATTATACTTATGACTCATATAGAATTACAAAATATTTCTCTCTTACTCTCATCTAATTCCTTATTACTTCAATTTTAATCTTCTTTTAAGAACATCTTCCTCTTTTCCATTCACTTTTCAATATTTTCTTAAAAACTACTTTACAATTTCAAATCTGTTTGACTGATTACTCGAAGAATATTTGAAATTCATTAAATTATTTATCTTCATTTTTTCTCAACTATTTCCCTCAGTAATTTATCTCATAAAACATTTGAAATTGTTAGTAAAATTGATAATTGGATTTACATGATACAATTTGTGATATTTTAAATATTGGAATAATTGGAAGAGAAAAATAAAGCGATATCGATTATGTTTTATTTTTAATGATTTTTTCTTTACAAGTTTTGAATAATTAAGAAAAAAAAAAGAAATAAATTGGACGTTAAGAGGTAGTTGTAGATAGATAGATATATAGATAAACAGAAAAAATTGCACCGTATAATTTCTAATAAAATTTTTTCTTACATATCAGGTGTCAATTCTCCAGCATCTGATATCCGATATTGGATAGATTTGGAGAAAGAACTTTTGATTCTTTCATCGAATAAATCATTCTCCAATTTGACAAATAATCGAATTCGAGTTTCTTGAATCTTTTCCGGATACCATATTGATGGAAATTGTGCGTGGAACTAAACAAGGATATTTAATTAAATTTTACAACCGAATGAATAATATAGAAACGTTATCGGAATTAGCTGCGAGTTTGAATGCTTGTGTTGTATTCGTCTTTCGATAAAGAAAAATTTCGTCAAAAGGATTTTTTGATTTCATTCCGTAATCATATCGAATGATCTACTTAATAAGGAGCATTAATAATAAAAGAAAAGATTGACTTTTATGACAATGTGTTTTCGATTGAGAACGAAATCTAAAGGTTCCACATCATTGAACACCTCAACAATTTTTTCTTCTAAAGATTCAATATCGATGTTCTGTAAAATATTATTTAAATAGTTTATAAAACAAGAATGGAAAAATAGAAAAAACTTTAATTTTAATTGGACGATCATCTAATAATCGATATAATCGTCGTTCATCGATGCGATCAAGTAAATGAACAGAATTCTTTAACTTTTCGTTTCCTTTAAGAAAATCGAATCGTATTAAAGAAAAAATTGTATCGTCAATTAATTGGAATGCTTTTGGATTTTTGGCAATTTCATTAATTTTCATCATTTCTAAATTCTTTGTCTTCTTGTCGACATATGGTAGAAGTAAATGATCATTTGCTGCTAACAATACATCCTGGAACCTAAATGACAGATGGAAACGATAAATGTCAAAGAATAATTAACATAATTTCAATAGCCGCACCCGTAGGATGCTTATAAGCACGAAGATGGAAATTGAGTCGCGAATTGATTAAATCAAAAAGATCCATATGAACATTATCTCGGAAACATAGACGATAACGACCTTCGACATATATTGCACGCATGGAATGAATTAGACGTTCGTAATGGAAATTCGTTGGAATGTTCAAGTACATGGAATCTCTCAATAAATAATCCATTCGATCTACATCGATACCATTCGTTGCATTCGAGACAATCTGATAAGATGAAAATGAATAAATCTTCAAGAGAAAAGAATTTGTATAAACTTCATATAAAAAATGTTTATTTGGAGTTCGACCTTTGAATTGATTCTAAAATTGTATTTATAAAATAAAAGAAATTAAATTTTTTAAATAATAATCTAAATTAACATCTTCTTCCTTGTACATTGGGAGACTTGCACAAATCATTTCACAAATGAAATCTACATCAATTCTTGTCATTCCATAAGTCACGTAGAAAACCTCTTGAATTCGTGGTTGTTTCAAGATCTCTTCAAAAACTTTAATTGACATCAATTCATGCTAATAAGAGAAAGAGAGAGAATTTGATAAAATTAATAAGAATTTGTTGTGAACTTTCCATAAATTATTTCCTTCTACTTTCTCCATAAATGTGTCAAATGAATGAGAATGAATGCCATGACCTAAATCATGACACAGTCCAGCCAATTGTACACATAGTACGTCTGTATCAGTAATATGCAATTCAGATTGTTTCTCTTGAATCGCACGAACGAATACACCAGCTAAATGAGCAGTACTGATATTATTGGAGAATTATCACTTTCTTTTCGGCTGTAAAAGATATAACCCGATGGAATGTTGGAAACGATCATTACTCGCTCCCGGATAGATATATTTGAGCGAGCTCAATTGACTAACATTTCGTAGACGTTGAAATTGTTTCGTATTAATGATCTCCACACACAGATCTGGCAATTCGATTGATCCATAAATGTTATCTTTAAATACCTGAAAACGGAAATGGGAATTATCCATGAAAATTGACTAAAACCAAACTTTCATCTTCAATCAGCTGACCAATCGATTGACCTTTGACTCTCTATGGCTATTGTCTAATGTCCAGTGTTTGTTTTATGATAATTTTAATCAAAAATATGGTTTTATCTAGATTTTTTGTGGTATAATGTTTTCGTCTGCACAATAAGAAAAAAAGTTAGAGATAAGTGAATTAAAAGAAATTTGGTAGGGAGTGAAGTTCTTGAATTTTCGGCTTTGGAAAAAGATGTTCAAAAAATTGTTAAGAATTGGATTAGTAGTAGAAATTCCATTATTATTATCAACCTACTATGTCTATCACAAAATGAATACGTCGATCGAATATCGTCATATGATGTATAAGAATTATCCGTATATCTTAGACAGTTTTCTTTGTTTGTTTGTTTCCTTAAATAATTATGATATCCGTATGGAAAGAATTCTATTTAATTGGCGAGAAGATGGGAAATCTCGAAACGAGATTAGAAGATAAAAAGATATGGAATAAATGACAAAAATGAAGTTTGTAACCATTTTCTTATCTACTGATTTTTATTGTTCATATTGTTGAGAATTGGATTGACACATGTTGTCACTTGTAACAGTGAAAAGTACACAGAACTGAAAGTAATTCATCAATTACTTCGAACATTTTAACACTTTTCTTCTCTTAACCAAATCAAATCGGCATCTACATGAAATTTTGTTTGTCTTATTCGTTTCAGAGAGACATTCTTCTTATAAGATTTTTATTATCTGTCTTCAATTTTAGTCATTTTCCCAGTAACTCCAATAAATATCTTTAATTTCTAATAATTTCTATTTCTAAATAATTTCCAATTAATTAACCAATTGTGAAGTATGTGAATAGACCACAAGTAATAATGAAAAATTAATTGAAAATTATTTTGTGAATAGAACCAGACACCAATTGACCAAATGAGTTGAGGTAAATATAGAAAATTTACCAAATAGACCGAAAAAAGTACAGAACTATTTGCAGGTGCTATTTTTCCTCATGTTTGGTCGACATTTGAATTAAAATATCTCAAAATTAAATAGGAACACTTATAAAAAGGAAAGTTGGATGGAGTAGTAACGAACAAACTTTAAAATGTTTCTGAAAATTTTTTCAATTCTCTTAATCGTTGCTCTGGTGGGATTATCCGATTGTTATAAGGAACAATTCACTAAACCCTGGATCAATTGTAACCCACATCATATAAACGAATGGTGTATTAATTCGGATTGGCTAGTATGTGGTAATGATCATGTAACATACTTAAGTGAATGTTCCCTTCAGAAACGACGATGTGAAGATCCAACTGTTGAGTTGAAGAGTGTTGGAGCGTGTAAGAAAGATATCAGTTAATTTCTCTAAATTAATCAATTCTAAAATAATAAAACAATTTCAAGAGGAATGTGCTGCTGCTGGTGCAAAAAAAATTGCACTTCAACTTTCCGGTATTTATCCATCACTACCTAAATATTGTGCCTCTAATGGGAAGGAATATAAACATGTCGATCTGAAAATTAAGCAATGTAAAGATGATCCTCATATTGCTTTGGACCACAAAGGTGGATGTGATCAAAAAGATGTTCGTCTTCTTTTTCTTAAATTCAAAATTTATTTTCTTTTTTCATTTTAGGAATATTAATTAAAGGAAAATCGAATTTTCTTCGTTTATCTCAATAATCATTCAGATATTGAAAGAGATAAAAATTATTATTATTTTAATTCCCAGAAATAAATCGATATCGATTTTATTTAAAAAACTCTTTTAACGATATTTCCAATATTATAAAATATAGCATATTTCTGTAATGGATTATTGATCAGCAATTGAAAGATGGTCATTAAATGAATTTGGAGGAATAAGATAAGAAAGATTAGAATTGCTTCATTTTCGTTTACCAAGCATAAGTGTTTTGTAGTTTTGCTTTCATCATATGCATGATTATGAACCAAATTATTGAAGAAATCATTTCCAGTAATGAACTGATGACTAAGAGAAAAAAAGAGAAACCAAATGTTCCATCTTTACTCGAACAATAAGGTGTTGCTAATATTTCTGGAATTGAAATTAATGAATAACAATTCTTCTCACGTATCTCATAATATTGTTTAGATATCAATATGAATATCGCATAACAATTGAAAATGCCTTTAATTTGTAATATAATAAATAAACAACGTTGAAAATATTTATTTAACTTGCTAATATTTCTTCAGCACTCACAGTAATTGCACATGGGACTGATTGTTTGAGAATTGCTGCTAAAGCGGTTGGAACGGAAACACAATTGACCAATAAAGAAACTAATACGCAACAAGTTGCAATGTTTTGCATTCCTTTTGTATTTTTGATAGAAACAATATTTTAGTTACGAGTATGATAAATCTTTACTAACGGATGAACCAAGTTTTATTATCATTTTGGGCATCTCCATCTGACAATTTCAATCGACGACATGAATCCAATTGAACTTTTTTCAGACTATTTTCTAACAATACATAAATTTCATTGTAAGAAAAATATGAGAATTACATTTGATACTTTTATAAAATAAAACCTTTTAAAGTGTAACATGTTTGCCAAACGCCACTATGCTCATTTGAGAAGAGTATTGTCTTATTATCTTGGTCTGTATTGATTAAGATTGATAGATCTATTGATGATTCATGTCGGATGTCAATTTCGTTAACGTTATGCGCATTCGCTTCATTTTCTTCAAGAACGAATAATTTATCCGTTTGATCAATTCGAATAATATGTAGTTGATTGGAAGATGATTCTTTCACTTTATCGATGAGAATATTCTCGTCAAATGTTATGCGTTGGAGTGACGTCAAGTTTAGCACTAAACCGGAGAAGATGAGTGATGTAATTATCGTGACAAATGATATGAGAATTAGACGAAGTCCAATTCGACTGTTGTTTCTTTCTCTCTTATTACACATGAACGTATTGAATATTATGGTTGTAGGGAATAAAGGCACATAATTTCTGTTTGTGCACCAATAAAATCAACACTCAACAATTTTCTTTATTCACTAATCGCGAAAAGGAAATGAGAAATGACATTGAAAACGATAAATTTATTATTATGCAAAATGACGTGGAAAGTTGATGATGTTGTCCTGCCAACCAAAACGTAATAAGCACACACGTTTTCATGAAAAGATAAAATATAATTTGTGAAAATTACCACTTGGGAAATCAAATATATATAATAGGATAAATAATAGAAAAGGACAAATATATTGATAGGAGACTATCGATCTAATTCAAACTCCTCAATTTTCCATCAATAGATTTCATTCACTCCTTCTTATTTATAATTGAATGACAAAAAAACATTATGATATTTATTTGATGCACAACAAGCACTTGACAATGTTTTTTAGATGATGCTGTAATTTAATAAAATGTTCCAATTAATTTCTTTGACAGTCTCCCAATTCTCTTTTGGTTTTACTCTGCTCCTCCTAGACAATCGAATTAAATAATAATTCTCATTTCATTTCATAAAATAGTCATCAGTCAATCATAATTATATACAATATATTATATTGCAAATAATATTGAATATATTATTACAACCATAAATATATAGAACAAGGTTGTTAAGTGGAAGAAAACAATGTAAAAGAGTTCATTTTTTTTATTAACCGATTATTCGTACACGAACATGACTATTTCTTTTTGCTAATTGTGAAAGAGTCGTTGGAATATTCCTTCTTATTATATGGAAGATAATGAGGAAATTTTGTATTCAGTATGCTAATCTGCATTAAATTTACATAATTCCTTTTATTGTTTTCGAATTAAAATTATTTATATTATTAATAGATTATTATTTTGGTAATGTTAGAGAATTAGACAATGAGGAATATGATAATTATGGATAGAAGAGAATGAAACGAATACGGAGAATATATCATTAGATAAGTAAGTGAAGAAATTTATTTAATTAAGACGAATGAAAGATTGGGTGATTGCATGGTGGAAAAATAAAACACTGGTGAATTAATGAGATTTTAAATTAGAAAATAAATATTTTTATCTTTTATTTGTTGAGAAATTCCAATTGAAATCATTGATTGACAATTTTGGGAGATTAATAATAATTTTGATTATTACGACTATTTCTCTGATTTGGTTCTGGTAGAGCATATTGATGTTGTTGTTGTTGTTGTTGAAGTTGGGGGAATTGTTGGAGTGGTTGATTACCGAAATAATCAACAGGATTTCTATAAGAATTCTCCCATCGTTGATTAAAAGACGGTAGTTCGGTGTCATCTAAATTTTCTAAATTTTGTTCTTCTTCTATGGGACCTCCACCATGTCGCTGACGTTGAATAACATGAGACTGGTCTTTTATATGACGTCCAATAGCCATTTTTTCTAGTTGTCGACGAGAATCTTTCACAGCTTTTCTCGTCTCTTTCATATCACCCATTTTCGAGACTTGATTCGTTGCCTTATAGACTTGAGGAGGACCTTGTCCATCATTCGTATAAGACATAACTGTTGCTGAAGAGAAAGACGCACCATTTGGATCATTACCATTTCCATCCATGCTTTGGAATTGAGCCATCATATTACCCATGTTACCGAAATCACTACTGAAATTCATAATGTCCATTCCATTATTATTCTTCCTATTAGAACGATGATGTTTTACGGCACCGTTAGAATTTCCGGTTAGACCCTCCAACATTTTAAACGGAGATGACATATCAGATATTCCATCATTCCTTAACACGTGAAAAAGAATTTATAATTTTAGTATTTATTAAATTTTTAGTAAATTTATTAGAATTAACTTGAAGAATTGATCATTGAACCAGTTATCTCTTCCAAACATTTCTCACAACAAATAAGAAAGTGCGGTAAAAGTGTGGAAAATAATCTAGTGAAACAATAAAGGAAAAGTCACATTTAATAAATTCTATCTATTCTTTATTCTATTTATACCAATAAAATTCCTTTAATAATTATAAAATAAAAAGGGTTTTTCCATATAGATTATAAATGATGAACAAATATGACTACTCATCCATTTGCAAAGTTATCATTTTCTTTATTATTAATAATTATACATACAACATCTAACAATGTGATATGCTTCAATGGATTATTAAAATATATTCGATTTAATGACATATCCGATCCACATATCTCAGTGATTTGACACACCTGATAATTATCAGATTTGTTGTGTAATATTACGACCGTCGAGAATTTTCTAGAATGTTCTAGAATGTTCGAGAATAGACTAGAAAATTCTAGTTATTTCTATATGTTTCGGTTAAGGAAATGTTTTTTTCTGTCTAAACAAACTCTTAATTTTTTCAATATGTTAGCCGTTGTGGGTAGCAATATTCGTCGAAGTTAAATCAATAAACATTTTTCAGTTGTTCTTTAATTAATATTAAAAATCATACAAGAAATTGTTGATGGGTTTGTTTTATAAGGAAAGTTAGATCAAAAACAGTTAGGGAATATCTATGCAATATAATTGGGGTGTCAGATGAGTATGGAAGCGAAAAATAACTTTTGTGGAACGATTATTGATTACAACAATAATGGTTCATCCTTATGTAACTCATCCTTAATGTTTTACATATTATTAATTTCTAAATATTCATTTAGTTCTGCTGCACCTCAGAATTACTAAATAGCAATTTAACATTTTAGCTTAACCATCAATATATCTCTTGTTTCTATGCTTAGTGCGATAAACTATTCATTATTCATAAAATTGCTTTTTATAAATAGCGATACAGAAACAGGCGTCATTCATTTCTTTGACTTGAAGAAAAGGAGGTAAAATTTTTGGTTTTTTTCGTGTTTTGATCATGTTTTTTTGCTTAATTCATATTAATTTATGGATTGGTGAAAGGAGTTAACCCTTAAGGAGTAGTTAACCCATACTCATCGAAAAAGAAAGATGTTAACCTTGCCAAAAAGAATGAAGTTGACTCCCTTTTAACCAAAAAGAAACATGTTAACCCACTTTTCTCTAAACTGAGAGAAGTTAACCCGTTTCCTTTAAAAAACAAAATTGCGAGTTTTTGGTAGAAAGAGAATGAAGTAAACCCATTTTACCATTTTAAAAAAAATTTTGTTCAAATTTCACTAATATAAATGTTAGAATGATAATATTAGGGGGACTTTTAACCGAACGGACAAAGATCTCTTTTAACTATTACATTGTAGATTATACAGTAATAATCTTAAAATGGACGAAATATAAATGAGAAAACTTAAATAGGAACTTACAATAGTTAATATAAATTAACTTTAGCTAACAATATCCACATCTTAGATCGACATCACATTCGCTTTATTTCTCTCGTGGAGAATCTCATTTTATTCCGCTATCGACATATCTTTTTCTCTTCATCATATCAATCTGCATACCGATCTTCGTGTCGCGGTACATATCCTCTTCTCTTCCCCCTTCGTTCAGCTATATCTTATGCTAAAGAAAAGAAAGTTTCTTTACACATTCTCTTTCTCGATGCTTCTAAAGTCTTCGACTCTGTCGACGTATCATTCGCTCTTAATTATCTGTGTCGTCATAACGTCGAGACTCCTCTCCTCAGATTTCTATATCATCTTTTCTACCAATCTATGGGGCGTGTCTTCATCGGTGATCGACTCAGCGAAATATTTCACATCAATTCCGGTGTTCGTCAAGGTACTATTCTTGGCCCTTGGATTTTTGGGCTAGTCATTGACGAAGTTCTTCGTGATCTGAATGACTCACGTGACATCCACATAGGAAACAATTCGTTTCCACATGTCATGGCTTAC
>JALJEE010002922.1:0-64486 GCA_023231475.1 Seison nebaliae | reverse complement strand
ACGAAATTTGAGAATTTTTAGGAAATGAAAGAAACTTCTAGTCGAGATTGACATAAAGAGAAATATTTGTACTTCGTTAATTCGTCTTCTCGAATTTGCCATTGAGACAAGATGTCTTCTTTGTGAAAGGCATTTTCTGAACTGATAATATTTATATAAGTTCAGAAAAATGGAAAATTTAACCATTTCGTTCTAATTTGAGAATTCGCTAAATGAAAATTCGAATTTGAATTGATCGATCAAAAATTAACTTTTTTATTTAAAATGGAAAATTTCTTGATATCCTCCTCTCCCATTTCTATCAAATTTATTAAGGAGAAGATATTCAAATTAGGAGAGTTAATATTCGGAGATATTATCAATTCCTCCAAATCATCATCTATCAACTTGAGTTGATTTACTGTAGAAAAAGCAGTTGAATTGAGTAAGTTTCTTACAATATCTAAATAATTTCTAAAATTTCATTCAGTTTTCCAAACGAGAATGAGATATTTTTCTAACTTTACTTCTTCGTCGAATATGGTTATTGTGTCCAATATGGTAATCACACGATCATATCGATGGTGGAGATAATACATGTAGGTTACGGTGAGCATATCATCTGGAAAAAATGAATAAAATAAAATAAATGAAAGATAAATGAAGGATAAATGAAGGATAAATGGAGGATGACTTCGAGTTAAATGTTTTTGGTAGAAGTCGATTATATTGTTCCTGGAAAAATATTCTCCCGTCGTCATTAATAGTTCGATAGCTTGGATGTGAAGCATGGACAAAGATTTCAATTCATTCTCTTTGATTAAATCTTCTAACTCATTCCAAAAATCTTGGGTGAAAAGAAAAAATGAAGTAAATGAAAGAAGTGGAGAAATCATTAACTTTTGTGGATATTTTCATGATATTCTTCTAATAAATAATTTATAATAATCCAATCACGTGAAATCCATTTAATGATTTTCAATTTAAATTGGAGATCATTCATCAAGTAAGTTCGGTTCATAAGATTATTATACTCTCTAAAAATTGATTTATTCCATTGAATAATTAAATTGGTAATTTGATTCTCTTCATATTTGATTTGTTCTTCATTGAATGATTTGGATAAGATCATTGACATTTTGTATTGGATTTGAAAAAGATGTTGATGTAAATAATTAGGATAAGAAATGATATTGGAGAATGTTAAATGGGCATCAAATAAATCGATTAGATTGAAAGAATCTAAATAAATCGGTTTCCTATAAATATCTTCACCATATCGACTGTTTCGGATAAATTGATAAATATAATCATCTAAAAATTCTTCCTTCGAATAATAAGATGAATTTCTTTTGCATTTGTCAATTTCGTCAGTTAGATATGTCGATTCGTTAATTGTAATTTTCGAATATAATTTCGAATCGAACATCGACGTCTTATCCAAATACTGAAAATTAGATAAGATATCTTCATCCGTGTTGAGTGATGGTAATTGTCCATAGACTCCATAAGTTTCAAAAAAACTAATTAAAATGAAAAAAAGAATCATCTAAATTCCAGATCTTGTTTTCAAAAAATTAAAAATTTTACAGTTTTGAAATTAAAATTTTTATAATTGGAAAAATGAATAATTCAATTGAAAGAGAATGAAATACGATGGAATAATTGGATAATTCCAATAAATTTATGATTATCAAAAAGTATCAAAACATTTATTTCTTATAAATTTCTTCAACGAACCATTTGAGAAACATAAATTCATCGTAAATATCCTGAATCTTCTTCGTTTCTTTCGCACTTACTTTTTTTTCCTTTTGAGAAGAATAACTTTCAATTCATCATTTTTATATAGAACATTCTTCAATTTATTGGTCATAAAAATATGACGGAATTTTCTTCATTAAAAATTCACTCAATAAAGAGTTTATGCTACGAAAGTACTTCAAGCCATCTGCCATCGCTCGTTGATAATCTTTACGACAATTCATTTCTCGAGTGCCATTCTTCAACTTTCATTCCAATCAACGTCATACCTTCCATGTCCACCATATTGACGTCATCTGGTACGAGAAAGTTATCTATTTATATTTCTTTATAAATTTTACAATTCATTTTTTATCTTTTCATTCAATTCCTTTCCATCAAACTAATTTTAGAAAATGGTACCAAAATCAATATCTATCTTCCTCCCATTTCTCTTAATTTTAATTAAAGAAATAGTGGCGGTCGAATATGGTAATAAAACGGTAACGGATTTAGCTTCTTTTGAAATCGAAGTTACTGATTATCCGGAAAAAGGTGAAGATTTAAGAGGAACATTGAAAATCGGTTTATTCGGAAAAACCGTTCCAATGACCGTACTCAATTTTAAATCATTAACAACTGGCTATCAAAGAGGAAATCAAGTTTTGCTTTTTATTTGAATGAAATTGAAGAAAAGTATATTTTTAGCGTAAACTTTGGTATAAGAATACGTTGATTCATCGTATCGTTCCCGATTTCGTTCTACAATTAGGAGACGTGCTCAAAAGTGATGGAACTGGAAGTTTTATTTTTTTGTCATATTATTTTATTTTAAAATGTATTTTCAAGGCATTAGTATTTATGGGGATAAGTTTGTTGATGAGAATTTCTTTCTGAGTCATGGTGCACCAGGCATTCTTTCGATGGCCAATCATGGCAAGGACACTAATGGATGTCAATTTTTTATTCTATTGAATAAAGCACGTTGGTTGGACAACAAACATGTGGTGTTTGGTAAAGTGTTGGAAGGAATGGATTTCTTACGAGAATTAGGAGAAATTCCTTTATCGAAACAAGGTACTCCAAAAAAGAAAATGAAAATAATTGAATGTGAAGTGAACGATGTTCATCGACAATTCGAATTGAATGACGAAGATTATAAATCATCAGAAGACGTCGATATTTCCAAATATAATATTAACTAAAACTAATTACTCAATTTATTTGTAATTGCTAATCATTTAAGATAAACCGATTTTCGAGATTTTTTTTTCGATTTTCTTTTGTTTTTGTCCGTTCGTCTATAAATTCCATTATTCCGTTTTCTTTCGTCATTCCGTTTTGTTTTATTTTCAAAAGAATTCTCTTCCAATTAACATTGAGAAATTCTTATTTCGAATCAAGTGATATGGTTAATAAATTTTGTCTAATGAATTTCATAAGAATTATATCTCCTAGTTCGCTTATATTCCATTCTTTCTTCAAGAATTCGTTCTCCGACAATATGGTCCTGAGAAATTTAATGAATTAAAGTTAAATAACATGAAAATGAAAAATTGATAAATTTTGATTAAAACAGAGGAAATTTTAATTTGAACGAAATCTCTTCTGCCAATCAATTCTTGAGCGATGTCAATTTGGAGAAAACCATCAGAATCATCGGTGATGGATTATGTTGGTTTTTCGATTCTCCAACTATTCAATTTAGTTTTTTAAGCGATTAAACGAGAGAAATTACTAAGAATCTGTGGACAATTTTATGTGTCGTTATTAATAAAATTTGGATATGCATTATTTTTGAAGTTGTTGGGAAAAAATATGATGGAATTCTGTCAAAATATCGATTCAATTCATTTTTATTCTGCCAGTTGTTTTGGTAAACAAAAATTGAATACTCCATCATTTCATGTGGATTTGAGTAAAAGTAGTGAAGATAACTTCTTCCTTCACTATTTTTCCCATTATGAAAATCTTCATTTTATGATAAACGGTAAAATTTCCATATTGTTTTTTCCTGTTTTCTTAAATCTCATTTCTCAGGAATCTTAGAAGAAGTGGCACGACGATTCCACAATAAAGGTGTAGAGATGACTCTTCACTCACAAACGAAGGAGGAATGTGAAAGTGAATCGAATAAGAATATTCAAGAACATGTAATTTGGCAAGTGAAAATTGTTCCATTGAAAAAAGCGATGGCACCACCAACATTTGTAGCGCAAACATGTCGTAATTATGAACAACAATTAAAATTGGATGACGTACGGAAAGTGAAGGAGAAGATTGCTCAAATGAAAGAATGGAAAGCGAAAAAAGGTGGGGTTTATCGAGCGAAATGGAAAGCTGTAGCGAGACTGGCCGTCATGAATAAGAAAGCTTTAAGATATCAGTATCCAGTGGAGAGGTTTATTTCATCTGAATTGGCATGTACAATATTTCCATATCATATGGTGATTGGAGTGGAGAAATTCAATTGTTTACAAGCTGGTAATATTATGCAAAATGTCATACCAGATCTTAGATTAAAAGGAAGGAATATCGATTTGGAGGAATATTTTAATGTCCATTATCCTCCAAATCTGAAATTTACTTCAGGTAATTTATTAAAATTTCATCAATCCACTTTCATCATTTCAATCAAAAATTACATGCATCCTCTACTGTTACGATGTCACATCATTCAATTGAAACCTGATTTTGATGCCATCATGTTACTCATCTCTCCCATCGTTCGATCATTGGCTGATTTGTTCATAACAAATTTAACGTTTCATGATCTTCCAATTCATGATGTTACCAGAGATTTCATTCTTATGAATCTATCTAATGCGATGGGAAATGAATCAGCGATGGAAAGTGTTGGAGAAGTGAATGGATGTCCATTCTCGTACGGAATGAAAAATGCATGGAAATCTGCAAACTTTACCGGTCGTGAAAAAGATCAGAGAGTTCTAAAATATGCCGATGCGAATAGTTTAAATTTTGGAAGTTTAAATTCATTTCTTCTTTTTTCCATTTTCATTCTCATTTTTTAGATGATATCTTTGCTGAATTATCTCCTGTACAATTAGCACGTTAGTAAAAAATTTTATGTAGATACGATAACGTTTCTTAGAAATTGGAAATCGATCACCACTAAAGCAATTTATCGATTGTAATAAAAGTGGAGAGATTTTAGGAATGAATTTGTCGCCCCCAAATTTTTTGTGTGGATCAAATATGCCCAAAGACATGATTAATAATATATTTGATGAAAGTGTTCGGAAGAAAAAAGAGTTAGAGAATCAGAATAATGAAGGAATACAGACCCTTCTTACATCACAAGCTTTGGATAGTTTGATTATTGACGCTCAACGACCGAGAACCCCAAAAAGAAGTGCAACTTCGATCATCGATTTCAAAAATTCATGTTAGTGCGGAAAATGATAAAAATATTTTACATTCATTTCAGCAATCAAAGGTGAAATGTTTCTATCTTCTCAAGATTACGATAAATTGCGACGAGGAGTTGAATATGACGGAAATTTTGGAAATCGAATGCAATCAACAGACGTTGAGAAACATTACGATTTATTAGTATCGTCATTTCTTCCAGGACATTTATGGAAACAATTTCAAAAAGACGCTCATTTTTTCGATAAATTCTCCAACACTCAACATGATAATGTTGCAGTTTTATTTAGCGATATCGTCGGCTTCTCGAAATTAGTGGAGGAGAATTCTCCTTTAAAAATCTCAAAATTACTTAATCAAATATACACCGAATATGATCGAATGTGTTTAATTCATAACGTTTTTCGAGTTATTTTTTCATTTACGAACTTTCTAGTTATTTTTTGTTCAGGTGGAAACGATAGGTGATGCATGTTCAATTGTGGCTGGATTGGGCTACAGTGGAAGTGAAACGACTTGTGATCGATTGGCTAACATGGCTCTGGGAATGTTGGTTGTTGCCAAAGGAATAAATCTCTTCAATAAAATTCAAGTTCTTATCTTTAAAATTGATTTAATTTTAGATTATCAATTAAGATCCGTATTGGAATACATTATGGGAAGGTTGGTGCGTCCATCGTAAAATATCGAGGTATTGCTCGACTGTTAATCATTGGGAAGACCTGTACGGTAGCCGCACGGTTAGAAAGTCATGGCTTACCAAATCGCATACAAATTAGCGAAGATTTCCAAAAGTTTTTTTTGTTTCGTAATGAAATTTTCCAATTTCTTCTTTCCTCCCATCAAGACAATTACACAAACGAGATCATTTTGTAATAAAACCGAGAAACAAAATTGAAGTAAGAGGATTGGGTCAAATGACAACTTTCTGGTTAATGGGAAATAATAAAGTGACAGATGAACATTTATTAAATGGAGTTAATTTAAATTAATTTAATTATTAATAATTTGTTTGGTGGTTACAGAAATCGAATGAGAAACCGATTGAATATTAATCTAATTTATTCATTTTTTTCTCTACTTTTCAATACATTCAATTTTCGTAATGATCCTATAATGATTTGGAATAAGCAGAACTAAATAAAATGAGAGGGTTATTGAAAAGAAGTTGAATTAATAAAATTAAACAAGAATTATCATCGATTGCAAGAGTAATGGAATTGTCAGGGAGAATGTATAGAAAGCACCATAATTATCGAAATAGTTCTCCTTAAAATTTCTTAACGACAGATTAGCAAGAAATTCATTAATATATTCTCCCATTATGACGATGGTGCCTGGTTCGTATTTGAAGGAAAAAAATTTGTTTGTAAAGAAAAATAAAAAGAAAAGATTTTAATCGAATTGAAACAAATTAATAATGTGAATAATAAACAATTGAATACGAATATACTAAATAGACAATATGCGTGATGACGCAATCGATAAATAGTTGAAATGAGTAGAACATGAAATATAACTAATGAGATTGTTATGACATCAAATTGCAACTAAAAGAAAAATTGAAGAAGGAAATGAATAAAAGAAAAAAAACTTCGGAAAACATTTGAAAAGCTAAAGATAAATCTGTTGACTTTAACCACTCAAAATCCATTTTCGATATTACTGAACAATTGAAAATTGTGAAGAAAAAATGTCAATGAGAAAAATTCATGTGCATGCAAATCTAAGTGGCAGCTTCGCTTTTAATTTCCTCTTTTTCCGATCTCAATAATTCTACCTCCAATTGATCAGCCAAAAATCCAATTGGGTCATGTGGCAATGTATTAAAAATTTTCTCCACAATTCCATACAACATTGGCACTATTTTGTTTGAAACTACCATCGGATATTCTGACTCTGTTTTCGGTGGGACAAATATCGATTCTTCAGATATCATTGTTAACAAACGATATATTCCATCTACACATCGATCAATTGTCGGGTCGAGTTCTACATTCGGATCTGCGGTTTGCACAACTGTTCTGGTATTTGGAATTTCCGCTGAATAATGATTGAAAAAGAACGATTCCTGATTCTCGAAATATAATTCCAATTTAGTTACAGCGCTATTTTCTCCTGAAGCCGTCGAATTTTTTTTATTGGTTTTTTTTTCATCAGACTTTTTTTCTTCAGACTTTTTTTCAACCGACTTTTCTTCTCCAGTTCTTTTTTCATCTGAATATTCTTCATTTTCATTCTCTTCTCCAAATCTTTGCTCTTCCACATGTTGGTCGAGTAACAGTTGTTCGTCTATCGAACTCTTCCATAAGACAAGTTTTCGGAGATTTTCCAAATCCACTAAAATGGGACGATAAAAAAGCCTAAGAAAATTTTTAGGGAGATTATAAATTGTGATCATTTCATTAACCTTTCTTCATCATTCAAATGTCGTATATCGAAAGTAATCAAACATAACTCTAACAAGAACTTCTTACAAGTTAATTCCAAAAGTACAATTTGAATTTTGTACAATTCATTAGTATGGTTAATCTTATCCTGGTCATCCTCGCTAACTTTCCCTACCAAATTTTCTAAACTACTTGAAGCTACACGTTCTATTGGGATATCTCTCGTCATAATAGAATCTTTTTGTTTTAATAACGATCCTTTCTTCTTTTTCATACCTCCTAGTATAGAACAATTGGTAATATAGAACTGTCGAATTTTTTCCATATCTATCACAAATATAAATTAAATAATTTCAAGTTGGTGTTAACTAATCGGTTGTGTTTCGCACATAATCGGAACTTGATGAGGACATTCTTCCACGTTCGGTGGTACATTTGTAGGAGGCTTCATATATTCGGGTGGATATTGACGTTTGTTTAGTTTATGTAAAAGGGCAGAACATCTATAAAGTTTATCACATAGCACTTTCAGTGTTTGGTATTTGTTGAAGAGTAAGCCATTGTCGATTTCCATACCCTTACTGTAGAATATGTACGTCTCACACAAATCATCGTAGTATGAATCAGTTTCAGACGTTATTTCACCTATTGTTGATGTATCTTCTTTATTGTTTCCGATTGAATCAATGTCATCTGAAAAAAATGTAGCTTAACAAAATTTAAAATGTGAACTGTTATATACTGCACCGTAATAGCCACCGTCATACACAGATGAACTCGCCACAGTGGTGGCTGAGTACATTTGAACAGCTGGATATAATCCATGATCACTCATATTTCTTTTATAAATAATTTTATTTGGGAACAGTTGAAAATATGAAAGTAATACAGAAAAGAATCGTTTAAATCAATGTTTATTTCTTATTTTGTCTTTCTTGTTTTCGGAATTTTGCGCGACGATTCTGAAACCAAACCTTAAAACGATAATGGAGAATTGATGGAATAAATGCAAAATGAACTTGAACTCTAGCTTCAGTTAAGTCGATACGTAGCGCTAACTCTTCTCTCGTATAAATATCTGGATAGTGAGTTTGAGAAAATGCATATTCCAATTCTCTTAACTGGAGAGTAGTGAATGTTGTTCTGATACGTCTCTGTTGTTTTCTTCTTGCTTCTAATATTGATTGAACATCCATACTATTAGTAAGTTGTTCGTTATTATTATTATTATTATTACTATTATTATTGCTTTGATTAAGATTATGGTTTTGAGATAAGATATTGGTCGTTGCTATTAAACTTGAAAGGTTAGAATGATTTCCTAATAATTTCTCGTTGTCTTTCGTCTGTAAGAGATTGTGGAAGGATGAGTTAAACATTTCTGTACATAATCCACTATCTGTTGATAATGCTTCGCGTTTGGGATTGAGATCAATTGTAGAACCGTTTGATGTGGTCGATGGATGGGAAGGTAGACTGAAAAAATATTGTTGAGGAAGTAGCGACGAAGATAAATGTCGATCATTCGAATTGATCTGGAGATTATTATAGGAGAAGATATTATTTAATAATTCTCCCGAACTTGTATTGGGGAAAGTGTTTTGAGCATAAATATAATTTTCAGTTAATTGTGACGATGTTAAATTGTTAGTGAATGTTTTCAGTCGATCATCATCAACGATTCCATACGACAATAATTGCGCCAACATCAACTGGTTGTATTGCTCATTCGTCACATTTCCACTCATTAAATTCTTAAAATTATTCTCTTCCAGTTTCTTATCAATTTTCCCCTTTTTTATCGTGTTGTCATAATCATCCACTTTTCCTGATCGTTTACTCCCGGACAAACTTAAGGAATCGATCGTGCTAATCGGCTGCTGATTCTCATACGAATTACTATTATCAGTTAGATAATTAAATGATGTTCCATTAAACATAATATCTGATGAGAGATAACATTTGATGAAAATATTTTTTGTTTTTTCTAATTTGATCTTCTAATGAAATCAAAAGATCAATAAGAGAATGTTTATTGATTCCGATTTCCAATAATTCTCTCGTCAATGGCAGATATGTAGGAGAGGAACGATTAGTTCCCTAGCAGAAAAATATTAAAATACTTTGGAAATGTATGGATATCACTTAAATGGAAATAAGAGAAAAATGAAAGACAAAAAAAATGCACTTTATCAGTTGAATTCTCTTAAGGGAATTGATTCATTCCAATATCGAGTTGATGGGAAAGAAATGATTCCAGTTCTACTCCCAACTTCTTCCAACAACAGATACAATAAGAGAAATTGAAAAAGAAAATCATTTTAACATGTCATGATAAGCAAGGAGTCAATTAATGTAATTGTCGGAAGACATTCAGTTTGAGATGTTCAATTAAACTTCGAGCAGATGGACAGATTCATTATCGAAAGTTCTCTACTGATAAACTGAGCGATATGTACAATCGATTGATTTGATTCATCATTACACAAACATTTTCTCAATCAATCACCAATAATTATTTCAGTAAATACAACCGACCAAATCTCCCCAAAGTAAGAAGATACGACAAGTTTCATCGACATATCTGATTGACACATTTCATTGTTTGCACATCGACTCATCGAAGAAAAGTGTAAGACGAATAACAATTTTCTTAATCAACTGCTCCCTATCTGTTTGGTGCCCATACCAATCTTGGATGAATGAGAAAGACTAATAATTTCTCAAGTAACCGTTCCATTGTCGTTCGATATAATTAGAAAAGTAAATACGATAACTCAATTGGAAGATCTACTCCTTCTTCTTCCTAATAAACTATTCTTCGAACAAATTTCATGATTAATGTCAATTAGTTTTCCAATAATTATTTTCCCTGAAAACTAAAACTATTTTTCTTTTTATTACTCAACTTTATTCTCTTAAAATTTATTTATTTCATTTTTCTTCACTTCTAATTATAATTTAAGTATTTTAATTTCAATTTCAAAATATTATTAAATATTTCAATTGAAATTCATTCTATTATACAATTCTCAAGAAAAAACTGAATAGAAGAAAATTCTGAAATAAAAATTCATAAAAAAATAAATTCAAAAAATTTATTTGGAGTTATGAAAATGGAAAAAATTGAGATAATTAAAACATGGGAAAAACGAACAATTAACTGTTTAGTTATTTGGCTTTGTCTCTATGGAATATTCCCTTTAAGAATATAATTCTTGACAAATAAAATATCAAATCTCATAATGGAAACAACATCAGCTACGGAATCGTTGTCAGGTAAAGAGGACGTTTCGGCTCTTCCAATTGCCGATGATACACAGCCAGTAAATGGACAAGACAATGTCAAACCGAAATATGGAGCTTGCTCTGGACCAGATGCCATGTACGTGCGATTAATTTCATCGGATAATCATGAGTTTATTATTAAACGAGAATTGGCATTAGTCTCTAAAACCATCAAAGCGATGTTGTCTGGTCCGGGTCAATTTGCTGAGAATGAAGATAATGAAATCATTTTCAAAGAAATGCCATCACATGTCTTGAACAAAGTTTGCCAATATTTCACTTATCGAGTCAAATATACGAATAGTACAACCGATATTCCGGAATTCCATATACCATCATCATTAGCGTTGGAATTATTGATGGCAGCAAATTTTTTAGATTGCTAAAATCATTATTATTTATTTATTCTAATGCGAAAACATTTAAAGTAAATTTTTTATATAATTTCAAATTAAAAAATTTTCTCTCCTCTCAATTAAATTTTCGAAAATTCTTCTTTTCTTCTTCTACCAGACAATTTGGATAATATTATCTTTCTAATAGGAAATAAGTGAAATTTTCACAGATTTTATAATTTGACAAATTTGAAATGATAAATTTAAAGGTCATTTTATTCCTTTCATTCCATGATGGAAATATTTCCAAGTTATTTCCTGGAATTATTTAGTTCATTAAATTTGTGGAGAGGAATGAATATAAAATGATGAAACACATTTAACTTATTAAGATATTTAATGAATCATTTAATAAACGATTCAATTTATTATGAATCTCTAATGGAATGAAATGGAGGAGATAGAGAGGAGTGGGAATTGATTCTTCAATTTAGTGCAGTTCAAGTATTGGGGAGAGAGTTTTATAGTTCTAATGGACGAGTTCGTTACTATCCGAAATGTGTCATTCGATTTTTATTTCTTTTCCTCTAACAAACTGATAAAGAACATCTCTGATATGAATTCTCGATTTGATTACAAATGTTTCTCGTTGTTTGTGTTGAAGTATTTGTTTACATTAGATGCAACAACTGACTGACACGAACAGTTCAGAGTAAAAAATATAATTAATAAAATTGTTCAAAAAATTATCAGTTAATTTCGTTTGTGATGAAATATAGTAGCGAAGTGGTTATAGCCAAATATGGCGTCTTTGTCGCTAATTTCATCACATGGGCCTGTGGTCTCACGGCTTTCTGCATCGGTATCTGGATACGAATTGAAAGGAATTGGAGTATGATGTTAAAGAGGATTGATGAGGCAGAAATTGATTTTACTTCCGATGCACTTTATATTGGTGCTTACATTCTCATTGCCATTGGAGTCGCTTCATTATTTATTGCGATCATCGGTTGTCTTGCCACCATATTGGAGAATCCAATGTTGTTATTATGGGTTCGATTTCATTTGAATTTCTCACAATTCTATCTATTCTTCTAGTACTTTTTAACCATATTGTTATTGATGGTAACTTATTTGGGTTGCTCTGTTTGGTCCTTCTACAAATTGGATTATGTTAAAAATACAAATTCTCTCAATAAAATTGAAATAATTTTGAAATATTTTAATTTAGATTCTTGGAGATGTATCAGATGCAATGAGAAGTTTGATGAATAATTTCCAAATGAGCAACAATAAGAAAGCATTGAGAGCATTGAATGAAATTCAAAAACAAGTTTATTCTTTTTAATTCCGATCAATTCAGATTGTTATTTAGATGAAATGTTGCGGGAATTTGGGTCCAAATGATTATTATTTAAAAATTCCGCCAAGTTGTTTAGATTACAAGTTGGGCTGTTCGAATGCATTAACACAATGGTTCCGTAGAATGATGGCTCTTACCGGCTCTGTTGGAATTTGTTTCGGACTAATTCATGTTAGTCATTATTTATAGTACAAATAATTCAAAAATTTCATGAAGGTCGTCGGTCTAATTTGTTCGATGTATTTATTCATGAGAATTAAGAAGCAGATTGATGATCTCCAATTTCCTGAACCCGAATACTAAAGAGTGATGGGAAAAATGATTTTTAAAATTGAAAATATTTGTTTTATAATTTCTTCCAATATATTGAACGAAAGACAAACAATTCAATTTGAAGGAGGAATAGTTTTGAACAAAATAAAATTTTGATTGATTCTTTTTTGCGCACGATTCATAATGTCTGAAAAAAGTGTGAAGGAAGAGTTGGAAGTGAAGGAAGAAGAGGTGCTGGAAGTGCAGGAGAATAAAGGAAGTATATCAGATGAAAGTGACGAATATTTGGCAGCTGGAAAAAAAATATCGAGTAGTGAAATTACTTCATCCGAAATATATAGTGAGAGTTCGGAAAGTGAAATCTATTTATATGAATATCATTTAGAAGTGGACGTTAGAAGATTTTAAAAATTTATTAATTATTCTCATATAAAAGAATGAGTTTACGATTATTAAGAAGATAGTGTCATTTCATAAGAAGTTGAATGAGGAGCAGCAGAAAACTGTTGATAAGTTGAGAGCAGAACGCGATTTGGAATTAGCTATTCGAGTACAAGAATATAAACGATTGAATCATGCAGCGATTAAATATGAACAAATTGATAATATTGAAGTTGATTTAACTATTCATAAAAAATTCAACATTTTTTTACAGTATGCGGTGCCGGTTTCCCCTGAAATCTCTCCACAAATCATGCGTGATGGTGGAACGGAATTTCAGTATATAGTGAAACCGCTCGATGTCATTCCACTTTACAATAGAAATCATTTGAGATATGAAGCGACGATCGATGATTTCTCCTTAAAGAAATTTAAGGAAACACCAATTTTGAGAAAGATTAGGAGTCTGAATAATATCGGTGATGTCATCGTGAGATATCCACTCATCAAAAAAGAACCATTGTCATTGGTTCATGTGAATGAAGTTCTCAATTTTCCATTTTAGGGATATTTAAAATTTAAAATATGTTTAGTTAAATAATAGAAAGTGGAACGAAAGAAAGAAAACAAGTAAATATCCCACGGAAGTTTCAGAAAGAATTGTGATTTTGTTAAACTATTTTATTTTCAGAGTTATTGGACTGTCGAAAATGATATGTGGAAAAAGACTTTCAATTTTCTATTTATGAAATCGAAACATTATGTTGGAACTGCTCTAAACTTAATGTAATTTTTATTGTAATTTTTCAGCCGTTAGATAGAGTGGCGGAAATTAAAGAACGATCTTCTCTAATGTCCGTTTGATTACCAGTATTTTGAAAATTATTTTAATCTTGATATAAAAATTTTAGAAAGATTTTTATCCGATAACACCGAATTCCGAACGACGACCATTGCCAGAAATAGATTTTCATGAATTTCTCCGATTAAGATCGTCCAACGAAGTCCTACATCGAACGATGCAACTAATGTATTTGTTTATAAGAGATCAGGAGAATTTACTTTATGAATTAGAAAGAAATCGAGCGAAACGAACTTCGATAAATAAGAGTATCTCATCAGTCCGAGTTTTTGCCACAAATCGCGCCCGATTTTTTTTCAATTTAAGAAAATCGGCGAAAAACGCTGCAATTTTCATGGAGGAGGAAGGACGTGCCCAAACCGATTTCAGTTGGCAAATGGGTTTGATCGAAGGAATGACAAAATTATCACCATTTCCATTTGAACACAATGTTATTCAAATCAACATTTTATTAATGACAATCAACAATTTAATCCCGAAACATGATTCGAATTATTATGAATCTCTATTACAACCAATGGCTCATTCGACGACGAAAGATAAACGATATATACGGAATAGTTTCCGGTTTAGTGTAAAGAATGTTGGCCATATTATAACAAAGAATGTGAAACCGATTTGGCGTAAATCTCAGCCAAGAAAGGGAAATGTTTGGATGCTTCCTGGTGTTATGAAGAAGAGAGCACATTTACATCATTTGAATACATCGTTACCGATTGAATTGAACAGGAATACATATGGAAGCTGGAATACTTTGACTACGATATATCAATATAATTATATTCATTCATCAATCGTCACATTTATCATGTTTCTCTTGTCCATCATTTCACTTCATCCTCCTATAGTTAGAAATAGTTTTATTTATTCAATAATAAATTCTATTTATTATGATTTCAGATTTATGTTTCGGTTATTATGTGGGTAGCTTTAGTGTCCGTATTAGCTATGGAAAATATGATATCAAAACGTTTATTTCGATTAAAAGACGGTAGAAAATATTTCAAACATCATTTCTTTAAAATTACTCGATTCTCTGAACATAAATTACTTTTGGCTTCATCTATCGGTTCGGATGATACGATACATTTGACAACGGGTGAAATGGTGCCAACGGATATTTTCGTAATAAAATCAAAAGATCTACTCGTCGATATTTCGTCGTTAATCGGACAATTGAAATTCGTTGAATATGGAACAATTGAAAGAAGAATCATACCAACGGGAGAACAAATAGAAGCAGTTTCCGGTTCACCTGTATCATTACTCGAATCCAAATATATTTTATTTCGAAATTCAAAAATACTTCAGGGAAGTTGCGAAGGTGTCGTAATAAAACCAAAAGAGCATTCATTAGCGGCTACTTTATCCGTAAAATTCTATAAAGAACTGTTTGGGAGATTACATAAATTTAATGATGATCATCTAATAGAAACGGTGGAATATTTAATTGATCGTGCTAGTTCGAAAAAATCATATGGGAAAGCTAATCCGAATAACGAAAAAATATTCGATCGAAGTAATTACGCCACTTGGATATCTAATGTCCATTCACTCCGGATAATTTCTATGCAAAATTGGAAAGTAACTTTCGTCACCATCAAATTCTTCTTGTTCGTTCTCATTTGTTTCATTGCACTATTCGATGTCCATACCAATCGAGATGATGACGTTCTTTATTATGTGGCAATGGCATTTACCGTTTTATATCCGTTTTCATTAACCACCACATTATTTTATAAAGTTATCCGATTAATTTTCAAGTACGATTCTATTATTGTCATTAATTTATTAATTAAGATGATGTGTTATATGATAGCGAAGAGATTGGCGATTAAAACAACGGAAACATTTCCATCTTATAGTATGCCGGTATTGCGAAGAGATGATAAGAAAGTTCGAATTGATGAAAATGTTAAAATAAAAAAAATCGATTCAATCGGAGAAGATGCTATCAAGGAACCGAACATTGGTAAGTCGTTAAACGGAAATTTTTTTAAAAGTCTTCGACGAATGTTCAAGCCTGTCCATTATAATCCTGTACGAGGATCAATAATCATCAATAATTTCGTTTATGTTATCGATGCACTAACATCGACGATCGATATCACAAAAATTTACAAACGATTCATTCTAAAGTATGGATTGAATGTTAAGAATCGAGCATCGACCACATCGTCAATTCCTGCCCCAGAAATCGTCTCACCTGTTGAAGAAATCGAATCATATTATCGGACTATGTTACAGAATTTAGATTATGAGAAATATAATCAATGGTTAACCGATGATCCCTCAATTGTTGATGTACAGAAAGATAATGATGAAGAAATCGATATATTAATAAAAGATTCATCCGAATCTCAATTTACTAAATTAAAAGGATATCTCACTCAAGCTACACAAACGGAGAAGGATTGGATACCACGAAGAACAAAAAGTACACCAGCAATGTCTCATTTGTCTTTAAATTTTACAACATCGAAATCACGAAAATCATCAGCAATTTTTCATCGGAATAAAAATCAAAATAATCGGACGTCGCCAAGTTCATTAAAGATTCGATCATCTATATTATTGCACAAATATCGGGATTACAAATCGCCTCGTCCAAAAGAATGGCATAAAAGACGACGATCAACTACATCTAAAACCATTCACATCGTTACACCGAGAAGTGGAATACCGCTAGATTATGACGGATTGATAAACGGTTTAACTGTCGTTAAGAAAAAAGTGAAACCAGAAGAAGTTCCGCTCCAAGAAACTTTAGGCACATTTATCGACAATTTGGCCATTGTCGAATATAGTGGTATCTTTACATCGAGAGCATTGCATTTATCATCGATGTTGTTACCGGTGAATAATAATTCAGATAATACTGCCATAACGATAAGGAAAGAAGAGGATGGAACGCAAGTGGAAGTGCATGATATTCCATGGTTCACTAATTCATTCAATACTTATTATTTTGATAAATGGGAAGTACCCTTGCAAAATTATGCTATTGGATTTCTTCATGATTTCGGTTCAGTAAATATTCATCAAATTTATAATGTCTCATTCATTTGTAGATCAAATGCAGAATATGTTATTCATTCTCATTCTAGATATCATTCCCCAGGATGATTATCTCATGTGGTTCATTTTCGTTTTTTCCTAATATCATAATACTCCCTAATTCTCTTCGAAACTAGTAATGAAACGATTACTTGTTTCGGTATCAGGAAAATGATTGACAATTTAAATCAAAGTCTCTTACTGAATTATGAGATTAATCAATTCCTCATCAACAAATTAGAGAAGTTAAAATAATTATTGAAATTACTATAAATAATTATAAATTAATAATTAAATAGTGAAAATACAAAAAATTTAATTTTCAAATTAGAAACATTGAATTCTGGTAAGAAAACGGTACAGATCGATATCGAACCGATTATTAAGAATCATATGAAAACTTATTCGGGTGTCATTTATTGGGAGACGGTAGACATAAAGGTTTATTTCCCATACTTCCCATTTCACACTCGAATCATTTTTGGTAGTTAAATGTCTATCGGAAAATGATCGACGGAAACCGAAAAGATGATATGGATATTTATGCTCTTAAAGGTGATCCTACATCCATCATCTCTTTCATTAGTGATACAAAATCATTGATCGATTATCGAGATTTCCATTTATTATCCTCAAATGAAACTCACAATCCATCACAGAAGACGAATAAGAATAATAATTATAATACCGATATTATCACTAATGGTAGTGATGAAATGAGTGAGAATGATAATTTTAAATATTTTGATTCATTGCCATTCATTCAGACGTTATTGGAATATTTGAAACCGTCCGGCTTCGCCAACATTTTCGCTGGTTAACAATTTGAGTTTATTAACATCTCATCATTTAATCTAATCAGGATATGCAATATGTTATGCTAAACCAATTAGTTTCCATAATGCCAAATTGTCCATTTCGAGAGAAATACGAAAATTCTCTTTCTCCTTTCTTGGCGTTGTGAGTTACGCCGATAATTATGACGACAATAGCACTGTGCAAATCATTAAGTCATTCTTCGATACAGTGAAGAAGACGAGGACGAAAGTAAAATTTTGTTAATACTATTCCCAATCTAATTCTTTCTCCTCGTCTCAAGTTAATGATTCTGACAAGTGAAATCAAATGGGCTGTATCCACACCAATGATTAATTTGGTAGCACGAATTCCAAATTTAATGTCCGTATTCAGTATGGGGAAGAAGTGCTTGAATAAATCACATAATTTCTATTTTTTTTAGAATGAAAATTATCACTTATGATGAATTCCGTTCAATGGACAAATCATTACTTCTACATTATCTCTGTCATGCACAACACTTACTTGTCTTTACCGATTTTACGACGATGGAGAAATTACATCTCGTCTGTTGTTACGTATCGATTCTCCATCATATCTTCCTTCCACAATATCCTCCTCCCAATATCTTCTTTTATCTCTAATGATGTACCTTGAGTCCTTGAGGGACTAAATATTTTTATTGAGAATAATATGATATCCAATTTCTACCATTTCTTTCCATGAATGAATGAATATGAGTGTTTTCTTAATGAATCGTTATCAATTAGACATAACGACGAATATGTGACATTCCTCCTTGCAAAACATATCATTGCGAGAGTGATGTTTTCCATAAGTATGACAATTATGCATTCAACAGAAAATTATTGACATCTTACCATCAACGTACCTAAATTGGGAAAAGAATTAGTTTCACTTCCATTCAATATCATCACCAAAAGAATGATATACATAAATATTCCAGTAATAGTGCCCGTAGGAAATTGGCATGTGTGGCACTTCTTAACAAATTACATTTCTTCCATAGAAGAAGAACTGGAAGAATTTAACCTTTATTTTCCCCTCCCCCAAATCTTTCACATCCACTCACGGAATTATAGGATGGATTTAATAATTTGTTTTTGTTTTTTTTAGTTTTCCGTAAATATAAATATCGTATAATCAATATAACGAATGATGAGGTTGATACGATTTTAATGCCATTTTGCAATTTAAGTTAGTTGGAAGAAATGAAAGGTAAATTGTGATTTTCGTTAAGATTTCTGCGTTACGGAAGAACCGAATTATCTGGATACGATCAATGAAAGTTATCATCCGTTGATAATCATGCATGATGGAATACTTCTAGGCAAAAATTCAATTTGTCGCATACCTAATCTAATTGAATATGGTTATATTCTCGTTAATTATATAAATGTCTAGATCTAATCTTATTAAATTGGAAGTTAATCATTGTACGAATAATTGGCAGAAATTTATAGGAGTCATTTCCACCAGTCTCGTTTCTGTCTCGTTTACTCCATTTATCTTTTTCATACTATTCCGTCACGTTCTACTCAATGTCACCCAACATATTCTACTCTTCATCTACAGTGTCATTTGTCTTCCGCTCTGCTATTTCGATTGTGACGGCGACCTGAACACGGCGCAATATTCTTCAGATAATTCGAAGAAAATTCATGAGGTGATAGATAATGTGAAAGAGGGCGAGAATGAACTAAATACGAATATTATCGATCAATTCTATTTTCCGTATTTCGATCGTAGTATTGGCAACATTTCCACATTCTCCTACATTCAACGAGCGTTATTACACCATCTTCTATTTTTCCGTCAAAAACATAATTTTATTCAGGAATCTCATTTCTGCCATCTTCCTTTACGGGAGTTTAGAAGTATTTTCATGCTTATTCGCCTACTACCTCTCATTCTTCCTATTGACTGGTATTGCTAATACGTTGACAGTGGATGCACGTCAATTCTACGAACCGCACATTAATGACTTCCGTTTGCCGAAATCGGGGGAAGAAATCGTTAGTTGTTTTTTTTTCTGAGCGAACAAATCTGATTGGGAGGAGAAGGAGGAGGAGGATAATGTTATACGATTAGCAATTAATTGGATATTAGATAATTCTTTAAAGAATAGTATCGTTTATTATCGGTCTATTATTGTGTTCGTATTAATGATTAATCGAATTGTTGTTCCAATAGACTTACGTTCAACGTATGATAATTATTGATAATTGTCAAAATAATTATATGGTTACATTTATGATCGTACATACTTTCCTCGTGATACTGAAGCAATCGCGTTATCCATATGAAAACATATTCAATTCGGCAACGGTCAAGCAGATCTTCATCGTTGGCTTCATCTTTTTCATTCTCACAATATTCCTCATCTTCAACGGCCGCTTACTCGATTCATATAGCCATCATCCGAATTTATCAGCCTTGTCATTATTCCTTTCGATTTATACATGTCTCATTCTCCTTATATTGCAACTGCTCCATCGTCATCTATTACGACGGGCGAATAGAATTCTCTCGCATCAACCTAATGATAATAAATTCCAACGAACTGCATTTATATGGTTTCTCAGATATTTCTCATTTTAATCTTTAATAAACAATCCACTATACTTTCTCACATTTCGACACATAACAACCAACTTTTCTCCCATCCTCTTTCCATTTCCTCCTGCACTTTCCTCTAACGACACAAGCCTCATCTATCTCATTAAAATAATTCGTTTAAAGAATCCATTTCATTCTCTCCCTCCATCGATTAGAGCAAATATTATTTTTCCGACATTTAATAATGACGATAGCGATGATGACGGAATTATTATGTAGCATTCATAAATCTATTAACCGTATTCGCTAACTCAGCAATTGACTTATTACTCATCTAATAATCGTCATCTATTATCAATTCCAATAACATCAATGTGTTATATGGAGTTATTTCTAATTCAAATTTATCCCCTTTAACTTCATATATACAACACTTTCACTCCATACCACTCAAACTAGTATTCGTGCATATGTATATGTGCAGAAAAACAAGCGAATTATCATTTCTAATAAATCATTATTTTCTCCATCACCATATATTCGTCTATCAGCTAAATATATCTTTATCGTATCCCATTATCATCTCACTGAATTTATATAACTCCTAATAATATTTTCTTATGTTCATATTTATTTATATAAATTATATCTCAAATTGTAATTTCCATGAATCTGATATGGAACTTTTCCTTTACTATTAATTCCGTTTTCAGTTTCGTTCACTTTTTTTAAACAAATGTTCCAAAATAAAACTCAAAAGACAATCGAGTAATTTTTACGTAAATAGATAAATATTACACGGAAATATTATTAAGATGTTCGAAAATTTCCTCATAGAACTTAATTGAATTTATGAAACTTTTTCTAACAAATTTTTTATATGAAAAGAAACATTTTTGTTCGCTTTACCTGAATGCATTTCCGAATAATTTGATGGAAATAGATAAATCAAACTTGATATCAGTTCAAATTGTTCTGGAGAAGGAACAATTCTTAAACGAATGGATATGTCATAATACGTATTCCCTCGAACGATATATCAATAATTCTTATTTTTTTTGTTTATATTCGATTAATAATTTATTAAGTTATTTCTCAGAATTTCCTTCAATTTCTTTAAAGCAGAAAACAAGTTTATCTCATTCTTAATCAGTACAAATTTGTAAATAAATGAGGAATATTTTGGGAGATTACTGACAATTTTCCAAAAAACGAGAAATTATGTCAACACCATCATTCAACTTTCATTCGACTCCTACTTTCAATGGAAATAGTAGGAAGAAGTCGAGCATCATACAAGCGTCACTCTCCTCTTCACATTCGACAATCAACATTTCCGCCACATTACCTGGTGATGTGCGATCAGATTCGATGCGTTTACAAATTCTCATAACTGTCGTCACGATCGGAGCAGTCATATTAATTCTAGTTGCATCTGTAGCAATTTGCGGTTGTGTTTTCGGACGACAACGTCGAAAAAAAAGAATAATAAGTTAATTTTATTCTATCTAAATCTTAAAATAGCCTCATTTATTTTTATTTTTAAATTATTTTTAGATGAAACAGATAATGGTTATCTGACGACATTAATTAATCCGAGTGAAGCTGAATTGAAAAATTCAACGAGATCGATTGAACATTTACCATATCCAACAGGAGCGATGTTGCTAAAAGCGCCAGTTTGTCCCACTATCAATTTACCTAAAAACATTCTATTAATCGGCGAACCGAAAGAAGATCAGATATCGAATAATTTAGGACCACCATATCCCACAATTGAGATGGGTGAGAAAAAATCTTCGCTGTCAACTATGCAACAACAAACCATAAAAAAATCGTCGAGCGCACGAAGTATGATAAGTCAGGATCGTTCATCGTCCGAACATATTCTCGCTACTTCACCCGAATCTAAAATGATGCCAACATTACCTGTTGCCAATGTACCGGTTCTTAAGTTGACCGGCTCGATATATCGACCAAAGAAAGTTCGTTCAAAACAAACTGATAATACTCAATCAACTACTCAATCAATCGCATCAGCGAAATCAGCGTCTCCATTAACCACTCATCCATTAGGAAAGAATGCCGATGCTCGATCAGTTAGTTCGCGACAAACTTCCTATCGACGACACAAAAGTAGGACTCGGCGAGATAATATTGAATTACAAACACCATCATCATCATCAACAGCGACAGTAGTCAGATCAACGAAATCGGATGATTGTCGAAATGTGAAAATATAAATTTTTTGTTTTTATTTATCATAAGAAAAAAATATGTTGAAAATAAAGAAATATTTATCATGTTGTTTTTTTTTCATTAATTTCCAAGTAGCGAAAATTATTAGAATCATAAACTACTCCCATCTAATATTCGAGTTGCCTTTTAATTAGTTTTCCCCATTTCTTCATACTCATTGAACTTTCATTTTATTTAATGAAAAAGTAAAAATATTTTTTCTTTCGGCTGCAAAAGGTAGTGTCGTTGCAATTATTATAATGTAAAATTTTCCATGATCTTATATCAGTTTAACTATCATTATAGATTATGCATAAATTAAAAATGAAGACGATGAAAAAATATCATTTTGAAGAGAAGACGGAGAAGGCGAACACATTCCTCTTCTCCTGATTCGTTATAATTGATTATTTATAAGTCTTTCTAATTCCATCAATGAGGATTGCTTTTCAATTTGTTTCCTACTAATTCCATAAAGTCCATTATAATTATGTCACGTATTCTCTCCTTTCTCTTTTGAGAATGATTTAAAGTTCAAATTAATAATTACCAATCGAATGGAAATGGAATAAAAATCGAATAATTCCGATCCGACTCTGTTTTCGACATATTCGAAATGAATGGGAGAAAATTTCCCATTTCTCAACATTTCCTCACAAGTCATCGCCCAGTAGACTGAAAGGAGATTTCTATATCTCTCAATGGTGGATGATAATGAGTTATATTCCAATTTATTTGACTCCGTCATATTACTTCTGGCTATGAATTCCCAAAAGAATTCGTTTACTAATCGCTTTCTTAGTCGATAACTGCATAGACGACGACGACGATGATGATGTAAGTGAATATAGTTTTGGAAGGGAATCATGAAAAAATATGCATTATCATTGACGCTTTCTCGTCAGTTTCTTTAAGTTCCAAGGTCAAATATTTCCCCCGTCTAATTGACTTAATCGTTATTTTGTCGTATTTGGAAAGAAAAGGAAATATCGAATGAATCAACCGGACAATCACTTCATAATTATGTCTCCAATTCATATTTATTTTTCTATTTACTGACTCGTTTCTATTTACCAGTTTCATTACTTCATCATTTCATTGATAATACAACACATTCCTTGCACCACTTTCTCAGCTACAGATATATCCCTTTTAGAACTACGTTCCAATATATAAACATTGAATCATAATCTAATATGTGAAAGCGGAGTAAGGGGAAAATATATACGGTTGTGCATGACCAAACTAAAAGATTGTTCCTCAGTACTAATTTCCTAAAAAAGAGCCTTCAATTAACACAAATCTTCGAAGTACAATCGATGTCTTATCCGAATAAACCAAAAGTGAATTTCCCAATTCATGACGAATCTTATAAAGATTATATTCAATTATCATTCATACTTTTCGTCGTTTTCGGAGGTATACTTATTACCGGATATCGTTAATTTTTCTTCTTTCATTCTTTCTCTATTCTCATTGTTCAAGCATATTGGAAAGAATTAGTGAAAGGATTGATACGTGAACGATTTTATCTATGTTGCGATATGGAAGAAGATCAAGAAGCAATTTTAGATGCTGCTAATAAGTCGCGATTACGTGGAAACGGTGTACAATACAATTTGGATGACTATAGAAAAATCATGAAATTGGCTGGTGGATATCGAACTTTGAACGATGCAGAAATTATTGCAGCTGCCGCATTCGCCAAATCCTTATTAGTGCATTCTCAATCCGAAACAGAAAATGTCCAAACTTCCAGTTTTATTCCTCATTACATGAAAGATCAATTATACGAAAGAAATCCTTTATTAATCTTACATGGCGTCAATCAAACACATCATCTCCTCCAACAAACTCGATTTGTTGGAACTGGTAAAACGGTGACAGAACTTTAAATTTATCTTTATTTCACAATAAAAAACTTATTAAAACTATCAATTTAATGAATAATCGTTTGAGTTCGGATCAAGTACAATCGATGTTCGGAAACCACTTGTTTGCGGTACTCGACGACTAGGAACAAAATCGAATTTTACAACAAGAAAAGCTACAACAATACCCAAGAGTAAGCCGAGAATTAACATTCCGGCCGCAACTCCACCCACTTTACCTGCAAACAATTATATATGGTAAAATAATAAGAATTTATAAAACTATTTTTGTGAGGTTTGTCCTTCGAACGATAACTGTTCGGTAGACGACTAATCTCTTCTAAACTATTCGAACGGGCCACAATAAATTTTGTCTAAAAAAATCAATTATTCTGATTCTGAAAATTCAAATAACTTTCTCCGTTTTCAAGTCCGTTACTATTGGAACTATAAATTTACTGGATTTCACACTTGCCTTTAACGACCGAATTGCTTCATTCAACCTCGGATAAACGACGATATCTAAAATAATTCAAATTAATTAATCAGAATTATTAAAATTTGATTCAATAAATTGAACTCGTCGTTTCACCAATGTCTAGTCGTTCGAGTAATGTAAATATTACAATGATATCGGTAGTCGTGTAATCCAACTAGAATAAGAAGTGAAAGAAATTTCAAACAGGAAAAGAAACGAACTTCGATATTGGAAACTCTAAGAGATGTGAGATTAGATGCGGCTTGAATTGCAATTCGACATTCGTATACGAAGAATTCTTTTTTAAGTAAAATAGCTTCCTTATAATCAACTAAGAAAAAATAATTAGAACGAAAAAGACGAATAGAAACAAACTGGGAAGAGATACCATGAAATGACGTTTCATTGATGGTGAATAACATCGACCAACATCAAAAACCGATATATCAGGTTCCTGTAGAATCATCGAATGAATATTATATTCAACTGTCGTTGAAGCCTGAAATGAAAAGTTTTTAAAAAAAAAAAATTTTATAAGAAATTCAACGTAATCCATTTCACCGAATTGGTTAGGGAATTTCCGGATTTTCGTCACTTTTGCTCTCAAGGGAATTGCCGGCAAAACTTCGGTGAGATCAGCCACAGTATTTGGTGGAGTGAAGAACCATTCCCAAAATAAAGTATTGGTATCATCTTCGTCGTATTTTCCAATCCAAACATCAACCAAAGTGTCCCTAACAATGGCCTTTAGAAGTGAGTTTTTTTATAGTTTTCCAAAAATTTTTACAAACTTCTCCTTCGTAATAGAAATCTCCTTTTTTTAAGAAGAAGAATGTTTTTGGATCTTTCATTTTTATTTGTCCATTATCTACTGTAAAATCAGGAGTGGCTACATTTTGGTCTAAAGTTCGTATCCGACAACTGCCATAGGTCGTATTGTATTCATATTGGACACCTATTGGATAGATTGGATGTATTTTACATATGTAATGTTAACCTAATCGTAAATCATGGACATTGATTGTTGGAGCTGCAACAACGGATTCGCTTTCATCGAGACGGAATAATTGTTGATTATAATCGTAATATTGCTAATGAGAAGATGAGAAATGTTGAAAAGGAAACTAAAAACTTTAATCGGTCGAAATGTTAAGAGACTATCGATCTTTTGTTCGAACATTACACTGAAATACTTATAATCGATATTAGGCAACGCTTTTCCTTTTGCTGCTTTGTCACAAAATTTTCCGTTGTACTTAATTTGAAAATTTTTTGAATAAAGAATTTTAGAGAACGAAAGAAATTAATCAACTTGAAATGTACCGAATTCATTATGAATTCCGGTAACAAATTGAACGAAATAATAAACGTCGTCAATTTTCGTCTGTTCATTCGCTCCCGAAACTCGAGATAATCGCGGTCGTAAACCGTCACTAGTCGCTTCAATTAAATATAAAAGCAAAATATGGAAGAATTTAAATTAACGATCAAAAAATATTTCAATTTTTGCATTATAATTACCATTATCTCTTACCAAGCAATTGGAATATCCTTTCACGTTATCAATTTCCGACTGTTGGAAAGAATTAAAATGAAATTTAATTATTTGACTCAAACCATCTTCCATGGTTTGGATGTATCGGGGAAAAATATACTTTTCGTATTGAAAACATGAGTTGATGTTAAATTGAATTTATTGAATCCGATAAGATCAGTAAATTTGAAATCTTCAATCTTTTTCTTCGAACAAGCATCACCTGATGCAATCGTTACAATATCTTTGGAATAATCATATAAAACGGAAATGACTGTTCCATCTTTCATGAGATCAGTTCGAAGATAATTTAATTTGTAATCATATGTTTCGCTCGCTACGATAACTGTTTTCTGTTCCATTTGAGAGACTTCAACAACAGAACTAAATCGATCAGGTAATTTTGGTAATTGATCGGTAGTTACGGCTAATTTAAAATTTTTCAGTTTGAACATTCATAATGAATTGACTAACGTATTCCAGGTAATGCTTCATAATCGCAATCAGCATTTACGTGAAGGAATCCATAAGAAAGAATTAAAAGAAGAAAATAATTCATTTTAGTTCGCTAATTTCTAAGAATTGACATTACAGTAAAAAAGATTCGTGATAATAATTGGAGGAGTAGATTAAGAAGGACGACGACGAATTTCGATTTAATTAGATAAGTTTATTCATTGTAAAAGGTAAATAGAAAAGTGTTCAATGTCATTCTAATTCTTAAATGAATTGTTTACAAAAACCATCTGCGCTCCTCCATTGTACCGTTTATTAGTAATCTTCTCATAACCGTACAAGACACCCATTCCTATGAGCATGCCAATGACGACCATAGCAATACCCATACCGGCCAATGCACCTACATCAAGTTGCTCATTGTTAATGCAATGAATAGAAATGAAAAAAAAAACCTGCAGAAAAATCTTTTATTAAAAATTTCGTTTTCTTTGGTAAACGTTCTACTTCAGCCAAACTCTTTGGTAAAGCAACAAGAAATTGTTTCTGAGAAATTTCCAAAATTAAAATTAAAATCTTAAATTAAAAAAACTTTCTTATCTTTCTTCCCAACAGTAGTGACAATAAATCGATTACTTTTCACAGTTTCCTTCAAGTTACGAATAGCGACGTTTAACGGAATTTGTTTTTCTAAAAGGCACTTCATCTTCAACAATTTTTAAAATGAACGAAACCTTTCTCTACAACATTTCCGTCTTGTGTGGGCACGTCCAACAAAGTGAATATAACATCAATATTATTTTCAGTGTAATCGATCTAAGAATTTGAATAGTAAAATAATTTTTTTTAGTTTCAGTTTTAATTGAAGAAAAATTTTAGAAACTTCAATATTTGAGATACGAAGTGAAGTCAAATTAGTTGCTCGTTGAAGTGCGATACGACATTCTAATAAGAATAATGCTTTGTTCATTTGAACATTATCAACATAAGTTCCATCCAGCGATATCATAAAATGTCTTACCATCTTCCCACGATAACATAATCCTACATCGAATTTACTGATATCTGGTTCTTCGGTAGTGAAATGATTCAGATTGAATTCTCGACGAATAGTTTGTGTTCCCTAAAATAATTTCCTCTAAAACTTCTTGATGAATGAATTTAATTTAACTGCCACCGGATCCGGAATATATGTGGTAACAACGGCTCGTACAGGATTATTGAAATCGAAATTCGGTCCGTCACTCTCCGCTACACTATCTGACATGATGAACCATTCCCAGATGGTATAAATTGCATCGTCCACTTTTCGTTTACCTATCCATGCGTCGCATAAAACACCACGTACCATAAACTAACAATGTAGGAAGGAATTATGGAAGATGTGATGGAAATGGAGAGAACTTTTCCTTCATAATACCAATCGCCTTTTTCCATATAGAAGAAGGCTTGAGGATTCCTCATAATGATTTTATGTGGGTCCATCTCGTTCGGTAATACGTCTGGTGATTGAACGTCGATCGTTTTAATTTGACATGATAAATAAGTGGAATTAATGATATAAGCCAATCCCATTCGTTCGTCATGAATGACCGTTTCGAAACCGGTAGATAAATCAACTAGTTTGTCCCATCGGAACAATTTTTCGTTATAATCATAATATTCCTGGAAAAAATGGTATTAAAACTGAATTTAAAATATTTAAAAAAATTAACATAAGATGTATCGAAAAAATTAATTTCATCTTTCTTCGTCTCCATTGCAAATGCGAAATAATTATATTTCATTTTCGGTACAGCAATTGTTGGTGTCTTATTCTCACAATAAGCACCGTTCAACTATGAAAAAAATGGTTGTTAAATGTATACCGATTGAATGAAATTATTCTCCAACTTGAAAGGCACCCAGTTCATTATGTACCGATTCAATGAATGATACATAATTATAAGTGTTGGAGAATTCCACAACTTTTCCATCATCATCTTTATATGATCCCATCGCGATTAATTGTCGAGGAACACTATACGTTTTACCCGGATATTCTTTTTTTTTTTAAACAAAATAAGAATTTGGACGAAAACAAAAATTTTACCTTTTACCATTAAATTTAATTGAACATCCAAATTCATCGACGCCACTTTGTAGCAAGTGGAAAATAAAGGTAAATTTTCCCCACCCATTGACACCACATTCTAAATTAATTATTGATCAATTATTTAGGATATTCAGAATTTTAACATATTTCCAATCGGTATTTAAGAAGAATAAACTCTTACTATTAAACACTTTATCATAACTGGCATTAATCGCTTTCGATCCAATAAATACATTAAATGGTGCATCAGATATCTTTGTCACTTGACAAGTATCTCCTGATCGTTGAATGAGATCATTATGTTCGAAATCGTACAAGACACTTAATACCTCATCATCTTTAATATAGTTGAGACGTGCAGCATTCGTTCTCGAATCATATTTTTCATTCACCACCATCACCTTCTGACGGGAACTCTCTGAAATTTCGATAATTGCATCGAAACTTTCGGGAAATTTTGGTAGACTTTCCGCCTCTGAAAAATATTGAGAAATTCTCGGACAAGTTTAATGGTTAACTATCGCCATCCAAAGCATCGAAATTGCATAAAGCGAAAAATCGGTCGATTTGACAAACGATTAAAAATAAAAGAAAAATATATTTCATTTTTTTGGTAACAGGAAAAAAGATTTATTTTTAATAAAGATTTTTCATCTGACAAATAATGTGAGAGATTTTCTTCTTATGTAAATGAATCAAAGTTCATCTTTTCCCCGAAATCTTGTCGCCGGATTATACAATGGCATGTCAGGTCTTTTCGATTTCGAATCATTCTTATTTTTTTTCCAATCAGTATTCTATTCAAATTATTATTATTATTATTAAAATATTAATTTTAATTGAAAATAAAAAAATTTAACTAATTTCGGTTCAGATTGATTTTTCAATTTCGTCGACGATTTTTGTTCTTCAACTTTGATATTTGTGGAACGATCTGGTCGATTGAAATGATCTCGACGATAATTCTTTCCGTATCGATTTTGACTATATCGTGTGGTCGGGTTTGTGGTCGGGTTTGGCACGTTCAAATCGAATCGAACTTCTGGCGCTTTCATTTTCTTCTTCTCATATTGATCTTCTTTTGACCAATTCTTCTTTGAGAAATTGCGATGTGACAACCGTTCACTGTATCGTTTGGAGGAGGAAGTGGTTGATGTTTGAATGGAAATATTCGTTGATGATTTATCATTGATAGATGTATCACTCTTCTTTGGTACCATGACGATAGTGATACCATCATCATCCTTATTGTTCTTGAAAGATTTATAATTCTGATTTGATTTTTTTTCCGATTTCGATTCATCAAATTTCTTTTTCTTTTTTCCTTCATTTTGAATGATAGAAATATTACAAGATTTGTTCGTATCATTGTCTTTCTCTATTGGTTTCTTTTCATTTTTTTTCGTGTTCTTATCTGAGACATTATCATTGAATTCTTTCTTCACTTCATCATCCAACTCTTTTTTATTCGTTCCTTTCTCTAATTGTTCGTTAATCAATTCGTTTATTCTCTTGTCTTCGATCTTATTGTCATTATCTAACAAATTATCTGCTTCATTCCTCAACTCTTTTAGAAAATTCAAATAATCGTTATCTGGGAAAAAGTTGATGTTATCGAAGAGAAAAAAAATTTGAAAAAAAAAACCCTCTGCCAAAGTATTCACTTTCTTATTCATTTTCTTTTCCTTTTTAATAAGAGTTGGTTGTATCGTTGCCAATTCCACAATCAATTCACGTGAGATTCCTGTTAATGGTAAAATGAATTCAATCATTTCAATCATTAACTAACCTTCACTATCGATCATAGTTAATTCATCGAAATATTTCTTAAATTCCATCACTTCATCGTAGGAATTGAATGTAAGATATGCTTTCGCCAATTCGTGGGAAGTATAACTGAAAGAATTAAGTGAGAATGTGGAATAGTTGGGAGACTTACCGAAAATATGGTTCATCATATCGATAATTGTCGAATTGGATTGGAGGTAGGAGATTCTTGAAGGAAATCTCGTCCGGAATATTCTTCACAACGACTCGTGTTGCCATTGACAATTAAAATAAGAAATAGAAAAACTAGATATCTATCGTCATCAATTAATAAAATTGAAATGAATCTAATTTTTATTCGATCTCAACTTTTTGAGCTTTCACTTTAGAATATTACCTTCTCCTATTTCATTAGGATTCGAATAATCCAAATCCATCAAATCAATTACAATTCCATTTTTCTTAGCGCAATTTTTATTACTTCAATTCAATTACAAATTACCTTTATTATAATGAGAATTACATATATTAATTCAATTATTTCATATGTTTTACTTTTCCTCCTTAATTGCCGTATAAAAAGATTTGGAATATTATCTAATAATTATTTGATATTTTGTCCCATAATTTTATAGTTCAATGTGAAAAAATTTGTTTTCTTTCAAATAATAAAATTTATTCTTGTCATGTGTAAATTTGAGTGAGGATGATGGAATACCAATCCTATTCATCAACTACTTGTTCAATTTAATTTTTATTTATGAATAATCTCTTTTCATCACTCCCAATTAATACAAGTGTACTACTGATTATTGAGATGAGATGGATATGATAATAAGATATATTTGTTCAATTTCCTTCCTTCTCCTAACACATATCAAATAACATCACTTATGAATAATAATATTTAGGTTAATAATAAGTACTTTGTAATGTCCATAAGAATTCATTTCATTAAGTTGGATGAATAACTGAAAATTTATTAAGAAGATGTTTTTTTCGATTTTCTAACTCATTTTATTTTCTTCCTAAATTCTCAAGCTTTGTACAATTATTTTTGCAAGAAAATATTATGTCTTATTGATTATTAGAAGTCGCAAATTATTCTTTGACATTTCTAATTCAAATAAATTTTCCTTATGATTCAATTGTCAATAATATTAGGGGGCGAATAAAACATTGGTGAATTGGAGATTAATTCTCTCACAAACTACTTATTTTCTTCGACCAAAAAATAGGTAACATCATAACTTTCATTATAATATATCCATTTAATAATAAACTTCTCTTTTTCTCGCTCTCTTCTCTCTTCTCTTTCTCTCTCTCTCTCTCTCTGTCTTACGCAACCGAATTATTCTTATTCTTACACGTCTGACCCACTGACGATTTCATTAGGACAATTTAAAAAGATTGATGGCAGACTCGACTTTATGGAATAGTCGATATTTCCTTAATATTAATATTGTTCGTTCAATGAAAAAATTTATGTATTTCTCACAAATTTTCTGACATTTTATTTTTTCATAAATTTTCTTATTTTTCTTCCCAAATTTCCTTCTTCTTTTACAAACTTTTTTATTGTTTTCCACAAAATTTCTTGTTATTTATTTACAAAATTTGTTTCTCGCACGGAAACTCGCTAGAAATAATGAGATATCTCAAAAAGAATGTGCAGATGTAGACAGGAAATTTTTGGATTTGGAAATAAATTGGATTTATTTATAAAATTTCTTTCATAATGACCATAAATTAATTGAAGGTCATTCCGGATATCTTTCTGTATTATAGAATCTATAGTATCTCTTCGTCATTTTACATGAAAATCGTTTGAACTGCACGACTGTTTGTTCGGAACGACATTCCCATTAAACTAATATGGGAATAATGACCTTCACTTTTATTATTATTCTCTTATCTTCTTTTTATTCCTCTCTCATCGATTTTTTTCTTGAACAACTTTCTATCTTTCTATTTCATGACACAGGAAATTTTTTTCATTATTAATACAAATAATTTTCTCGTCAACAAATGAATAATTCGTTGAACGCAATTAAATTACCCACAGACACTTTGTCATACACTGACAAAGTTTACATCAGTGAAGACGAGTCTATTCTCCCGAAAGATGTCCAGTTAATTTCATTTCGTTTTCTTCTATAAACATCACGTTCTTTTCATATAAAGATATGCCGAAGTCGTGCAAGAAGGTGGCCGTTTTACTCTTGTTTGGAATATTGGACGAACCAATCTAGTCAAACGAGGCCATATCGCCTTCGGTTATTTTCAGAGACGTTGGGGGGATATTGCTGTCGATCGACCATGTCGTCTACGAGTATTTCTACCCGATATGAAGAAAGAGATCATTTCAACCTTAACAGTCGAAGTAAGATTTCTCTTACCGAAAGAGTTTCCGAATTTTTTAAACTTTTTTTAAAATTACTCCCAAATTTTTTAGTGCCACAACGAAACCGATTAAAACGGAAATTTTATCACAATCTCTATTGGAATTATTTAATCAACATTATTTCCATCGAAATCAAGAAGTTCGTTGAAATTTTTTCTTAAAAATTTTTCCTGAAATTTTTTCCTTTTTTTTCATTCAATTTTTTTTTCCTTTGAAATTTCTTTTCTTTTGTTGTAAAGTTTTTATTAATCTCAATTTTCTAGTTTGTGGTTCAATATGAAGACTCTCGTTCATTATTGATGGTTATCTCAAAATTAGAAAGTTTTCGATTTATTTTGAAAAAGAAAATGATTAAATTAATTATTTTAGATGTCGATGCTGCTGCTCTCGTTCAAAATAAAAAAGGTGTGAAAGAAGCAACAAGTGGAGTGTTGACGGGAAACTCTTTAATACTTTTCCAATCATCGAGTACGCCGATGGTGATGTTGATAGGAAATAATAAAGCAAGTAATAAGAATATCCAACCGATAATTAATCCGGATTGGAATTTTCAAAAAATGGGAATTGGTGGATTGGACGAAGAATTTAATGCTATATTTCGACGTGCATTCGCTTCTCGTGTTTTCCCGCCTGATATTATTACACAATTGGGAATGAAACATGTGAAGGGAATTTTGTTATTTGGACCGCCGGGAACTGGTAAGACATTAATGGCGAGACAAATCGGTCAAATGTTAAATGCTAAAGAGCCGAAAATTGTGAATGGTCCAGAAATTCTGGATAAATATGTTGGTGAATCGGAATCGAAAATTCGAAATTTATTCGCTGATGCGGAAGAAGAGGAAAAGAAAAAAGGTCCAAATAGCGGATTGCACATTATCATTTTCGATGAAATCGATGCTATTTGTAAACAACGCGGAAGTGTATCAGGAAGTTCTGGTGTTAATGATACAGTTGTCAATCAGTTATTAAGTAAGATTGATGGTGTTCGTCAACTTAATAATATTTTAGTTATCGGAATGACAAATCGAAAAGATATGATTGATGAAGCATTAATTAGACCAGGAAGATTAGAAGTTCAAGTAGAAATAAATTTACCGGATGAGAAAGGTCGTCTCCAAATCCTCAACATTCACACGAAACAAATGAGTGAATGTGGAATGTTGGGAAGTGATGTCGATTTGAAATTGTTGGCAGGAAAAACGAGAAATTTTTCTGGGGCTGAAATTGAAGGTTTGGTTCGTGCGGCACAATCAACAGCGATGAATCGTCAAGTGAAAGCGTCAGATAATTTGAAAATTGATCAAGAAGCAATAAATAATTTTAATGTGACAATGGCTGATTTTAATCATGCTTTAGAGAATGATGTTAAAGCGGCATTCGGATGTGAAGCATTAGAATTGGAAGAAAGAATCAGTTACGGAATTCTCAAATGGAATGAGAATGTGAATCATATTCTGGAGGAAGGACGTGCGAGAGTCAAACAAGTTCTCAATTCTTCTATCACTCCACTCGTTTCCATTCTACTTTATGGAGCACCTAACAGTGGGAAAACGGCAATCGCATCGAAAATTGCACTAGAAACGAAATTTCCATTTTTGAAATTTTGTTCTACTGAGAAAATGATCGGATTCACCGAATCAGCCAAATGTCTTCAATTGAAGAAGACATTTGACGACGCTTACAAATCTAAACAAAGTTGTATCGTTCTCGATGATATTGAGAGTTTGATGGATTATGCATCAATTGGACCACGATTCTCCAATCTCGTTCTTCAGACGTTGAAAACTCTTTTAAGAAAACAACCAGTGAAAGGGAAAAAACTCTTTATTATAGCCACTTCGACTGACACGAAATTCTTGAGGGAACTCGGATTAACTGCCGCTTTCTCTCATATGATCCATGTGCACAGTCTCAACGAAGTCGATCATATTATCAACGTCTTAAAAGAACGATCGGACGTCTTCACACGAAATGATTTAGCAACCATTCAACGAAAATTGACATCAAAAAGGTTTATTTTATTATAAATTTCACATAAATTCATAAAATTTATTTAGATTATTTATCGGAATTAAATCATTAATCGATTTATTGGAAGCTGTAAAACAAGTTAGATTGTTTCAAATTATTTTTAAAATTTATTTCATTTTTAGTCTCCACCTGAGATGAGAGTTGATAAATTTCTGGATGGAATGGAGGAGGGAGAGTTCTTCTTGAAATGATTATAATACAACGAGAATTCTGTTCATTTTCAAAAAGTAGTTCATCTAAATTTTATACAATTTTTATTTCATCCAACATTTTCTCTCACGAAACATATGACAAATTTCATTGAGAACATTGTTGTGATTATTTTGTTGTTTGTTCTTTGAAAGTTTATATTTCCTTATTTATGTGGAACTAATTTCATTTTCTGGTCACTTGTCTTATTATTTTATTTCTATTCATTCTTTTTATGAAAATAAAAATTAAAAAGTTTCTTATCCAATTTTCAATTTCTTCTAATATCTTCTAATATCTTCTAATAAGTAAATGATAATACTTAATAATAGGAGAATATCTTCATCGACAGAATGATTAACATAATTATCTATTTGAAATTTGAGTGAACTTTTTATAAAGCTTATTTATTTAGAATGGTAAATGAATCATCACTTTCCTATTTCTGACGTCACGCCAAACGGTAACTGCAAATAAACGATGCGTAAAATTTGTCGAATTAACGATGTGATTATTGTTTCGCACAAACGATCAAAGTTTCACTCAAATTTTTTATCGGATTAGAAAATAAAAAATTATTGAATAGAATTAAATGGAAAATTATGAGGAAAAGAAGAAAAAGAAACCTGTTTTAGGATTTTTAAAATTAAACTTATTCAATAACTCGAAACGAAAAGATGCGAAAGGATCAATGTTTCCTTACGAATATTATTCCACTCCCGGATATGTCAATACTCCAATGCGTCGATATCAACCAACTAATCGAAATAATCCAGAGACTAATCCATTTAATGACCGAACGGTAAAAATTAAAATTTTTCCATTTTACATAATTCCATCTCTCTCACTCTCTCTCTCTCTCTCAGAAATATGTGATGACACAACGAATGAGAGGAAAAGCGTTACTGATCGTCAATTCACCTCATTCACAGAATCAGGAGAATGCGGAATCTTGTCTGGGAAATCAAATTGACAAAAGAAATTTCGAAACTTTATTTCATCAATTAAATTTCCTTCCGGTAAGTTATGAGAATTTGAAGGCAACTGTTAAATTTTTCGATTGAATTCTCAAAGAACTAATTTCCCTTTTTAGCAAATGAGAACAGTAATTGAAAATTATCTTCATGAAAGTTCTTATGGTTTAGCTCAGGGTTATCCCGAATGGGACGCTATGGCCATCATGATAATTGCACCTGGAACTAAAAATCGAGTTTATGGAAGAGATAATCGATATATTCTAGTTTTTGATGATTATTCAATAATCTCAAATTTATTTCTTACAATATTATTTTTAGGTGTCCAACATTGTCTATGCGATGGAAAGGGCACTGGATAGACGACCGAAAATGTTGTTCATTGATACGACTCCCAAATGTTCTTTTCAAATTTTTATTAATTTTTATTTTACATTTTTTGAATAGATTTTGATAGCGGGCTTTTTCCTGTTAAACTTTCAAAGACGAAAACTCCATTCACCACTAAAAGTACACCGTATGATGTTTATGGTGATTTGGTGCCAGCTAATAGCGACATATTTTTAGCTACTTCCGGTCTCTACAGTTTGAAATTTATTGATTAAAATGGAATTTAAAAGATGTTTATGTTTTTTTCTAGAATCATATGGAACTGTCACATCAAATCATGATTATACTGGCTCGCCATATTTAGCTGCAATATGTCGGATATTTGCGGAGAATTCGTGGAATATCGAAATAACGAGATTAATCACTTTAACTAATAGTTCGTTGAAATCGAGAAGTGCGGAAACGAATAAAGGAATTCTGGGATATGTGGCGGATTTTCATTCGACTTTATTAAAAGATCTTTTCCTTCAACCGGGTTATACTTACGCCTATCCTATTCCGAGATCGGCTAACATCCCCAACAATCTAGAAGAAGTTGTTAATGAAACATAAATTTTACGATTTGAACAGACTAGTTTATTTGAAAGGAATGTCACCGGAATGAAGTTTTAAAGAATAAAATATTTGGAAAATCGAAAGGATTTCTTTCTATAATACTTGTTGGTTATTCACCTCGTCATACTGATGTTCTTTCATGTCGATGTCACGAACCTCTTCATTCAACGTATCGAGTTGTTGAGGGAATTGTTTATAAGAGAATCCAAATTTGTTCATTTGAAATAAATTTTCATTGTTTCCGGATAAAATTATTCCATTAACATGGTTTTCTGCTGCTTGTAAATTGTGTGCGTGATATTGATGGATTTGGTGATTATTATTATTATTGTTATTGTTGTTGTTGTTATTATCATCGAAATGATTATATTGTGGAATTTGGTTTTTTAACGGAGAATAATTCATTGAAATTCCTTCAGATGACGAATTGCCGATTGTGGAAATGATTGGTGAATTCTTGTTCTTTTCTCCATTATTCGATTTACCAAATTTTAATAGGGGCTGTTTAGTCAATGAGGAGGAACTGGACGAACAAAAAGATGTTTCACTTTTCTCTGGTTTCTGTTTCATTTTCGTCGACGAACGAATTTTCGTCTTTTTTTTTGGACGTTTATTCTCTTCTTTCGTCTTCTCTTTATCGATAGTTGATGTGGTGGTCAATGATGAATGACCAGAAGTAGAAGAGAATTCTTGTCGATTGACAGGAATGAAGTTAGTTGTTTTAACACTTCCGTCATTGAAGTTTGAAGTGGATGAGGTTGATTTATCTTCGCCATGAGCCATTATTCCACTGTCCGTATTTGGTTCGTTAAACTTCGCTGTATTCATTATCTAATCAAGCGGAAAATAATAAAATGAGAAATTTTAAATGAAACAAACCAAATAATTTTGTCCATTAATCCGAATTGTTGCCGTATTATTCATGTTCAGTGACTGGAGATTCATTCCATCATTCTCCGTATTTATAATCATCGTCTCTTGCTGTTGTTGTTGATTTGGTTGTTGAACGAAAACGTATTGTGGTTGAGCTGTTGTTGTTATTATTGGTTTCCCGCTATTCGTTTTAGGAAAATATGAAATGGGAAGATCATCGTTCAAAATTTGTTCATATGATGAATATTGATACATTGGATAAGATGATGGTTCATTATCAACATGATTATTATTTAACATTGTCGATTGAATTATTGGTTGTTGTTGTTGTTGTTGTTGTCGAGTTAAATTTGGGAAATTGCCATTCAATAGAAATTGATCAGAATTAGTTTGAAAATTATTGAAATTCATTAATTCTCCATTATTTAAATGATAAGAACAAGGAATATTATACTTCTGTTGTTGACAATTCATTAACGTGTCTTCAGCATTGTTCGAACATTGGCCGTTATTCGTATATTTTGTGACGCCACTACTCAAATTGGATTGAGTAGGAAACACTTTATTGGAATCTTCACTCAAATCAGTTGAATTAAGTCTCTCACAATTCTTTCTCAATTTCAATTTCCTTCAAAAATGATCACATATGATAATAATGAAAAAAAAAATAAAATTAACTTTTTCCTTATTGAATAAATGAGAAGACATAATAAAAGTATGATGCTTAAAAATAGCGCGACTATGCCGGAAATTGTAATGATGTTGGTAGTCGATGTAGATTGGGATGCTATCGATGTCACACTATCAAATGAATGATCATCATATAAATTATCAATTAAATTATAATCGATATATTGACTGTAATGCTTATCTGGTTGTTTATCTCCATCATAGAATGATTCGTCTAAATGTTTCGCATTGACAACGAGACGATTCGACAATTTATTTGCATAACATCCATTCATGTCGACATTAAGCTGTTGTAAATAATTTGAAATTTCGGTTGGAATAGATGGAATTTCAGAGAGTAATTCAACGCTTCTCAAATGTTCGCAACAAGCAGCTCTCGCATAAATTAGGTCCATCGTTGACGGTTCGTTCATTTCTCATCTACAATGAAACATAAGATATAATTCTACTAGAAAGAAGAAGAAGAAATGGAATTATTAATTATTATTTCAGATAATACGAACAAGACTTTTCAAGTATCGGATGTATTAAAAGATTAACTTATTCCACTACACTACAATCATTATCATCGTGATCAATGATCAAGTGAGAAAGGAGAAGGAGAAGAATTATTCGTAATATTCTCCAACCAACATTGCCCTACAATAATTGACCACCGGTCATTTATCGAACGAACAATTATTCTTTTCTTTATGGGTCGATAATCGGCAGATGATTTTGTTATCGTCCACGAAAAAATTTCACTGATTAAATTACACGAAATTATCAAAGAAGGAAAAATAGCCGAATGTCATTCTTTCCACTTTCATTTCTTTTCTCAGCTACTTTAATGTTCATTGTCAAAAGAATATTAATCATTGTCCCTAATAAATACATATATTGATACAGCCGATGGCCATCACAAATCATTCCAGAAGACATATATAGAGAGAACGAAAGAATAGAACATAAAGAAAGAAAAATTGGTGAAATTAATTGTTGGTTTGGGACGTCGATAAGAGGATTATATTCGTTTTTGTGGAAATGGCCTCTAAATTCCCAATATGGACGACGCAGCATGAGATTGAATGATGGAGGAACATTTAGAAGGAACTTACCGGAAGATGACTATCGCGTGATCCAACTTGATCGATATCACGTAGTGTCAATGGATTCCTTTAAGTGAAATAGACAATGCTCTCAGAGATGACACAAAATATTCACCTTCACAATTATCTCAACAATTTTATGAGATGGAGAGTGCATCAAACTGATTCGAACACCATCGTAAGAGAAATGAGGAAATTACTGCGGCTTACTCCATAACAATAATGACTTCGCTAAAAAATGTTTTTTTGATGAATCTTTAACGGTTTTGATATCACTATCAACTATTATGGTGCATACGTACGTATCACTGAGAGATGAAGACATGTGAGTCGGCATGTGATTTCAACATCAATCGTCTCTACCTTCCAACTGTAACATTTTCTCTTCAGTTACAGTTCTCCTAGCACGATCGTTTTTATGATAAACATTGTAAGTTGAAATCAGTTATCTTAATATATATCATCACTTGATTGCCGTAGAAAATTGGAAGAGGAAAATCGATAAAACTTATTCTTTTTAGTGAGAATAAAAAGAACTTACTCGTTTCTCCATTAAATTTCCCATTAGAAAATGTGTAAACCATAATGAACGTGAGAAATAAATGGAATTAATAAAATCAACTCATCAAACGTAAAATTTTAGGAAGAATAATAAACAATTAATAAGGATTTTGTTTTGGCTCATAACAACGTTCGTGAAAGATAAGTATATTCGGTTCATGACGTACTTGTCGACATTCTACATTTCATCTGACCTTTGCTTCACCTCCTCCCAACAATTTAACAAGTTTATTGACACCTAGATGACGAGAATGATGAAGTTGTTGAACGAGAAGATGAACGGGAAAATTGAAATTCTTTCGACTCATTAACAAAAAGTGAAAGAAAATCTGTTTAAACAAAATTCTTTGATTGAAATTACCACAGAAATATTTTGGTGATAAAAAAAATTGAAATGAGCATGCGATGAAATGGTTTAGTTGTTTTGTAAATAAATTAATCGACGTTGAACTGATGAAATCTTAATCCAAAAAACTTTTTCCTGAGGATAGATACTTTATAAATTCTTGATAAATGACTACTTATTTCGGGATTAGATATTTTATTCTCGTCGATAGTTTGAATGAATTGCAAATAGAAATGTGAATATTTAATCATAAGAATTTTGATAATTCTGAAAGAATGAACTAATCCGAAAATTGGGAATGGAATGAATTAATAGAAGAGGAATGTGATGAATTTAATTATTTTGTTGATACTAGATATCTTCTTGAGAAGTTTTCGATAAATTCTTATGAAAACAAAATGAGAATTATTGAACTAACATGGGAATCTATTTCGAACTAGATGTTCTTTCTCTAAACTAAATAATAATAATTCATTTTTCTTACGACTCATTTATAATAAGTGGAATCGATTAATTGGAAATTTAGAGATTTAAGAAGAATCTGATGGAAATGGACTCTAATCGAAAAAAAAGTGGAAGTGTATCGAATGATCGATTAACTATTTGGTAGGATAAACAATTGGTTTCAAGATGATTAATTCCAGTTGTGTTGAAGGTTGTCTTCACGAAAGACCTCTCAAATATTTCACTGCAACACCCTGAGTTTTGATAAATGAGAAATGAAATCAATTTGATGTCGTCGCTGTATGTGTGAAAGATTGTTCATCATTAAACAAACATATACTCATCTCATTCTTCATTCATTCAATAGATAATAATTACATGTAAACTGATTTCTTCTGATCGGACTATTAAAAACCAAGACAAAAGTTATATCCTTCTTATTCCACTACAAGATGTTTGACCTTTATTAAAATTGTCCTTATTACAGTTCTCAAACAATACAATTCGTTGATGAAGGTTATAATTAAGGTGGATGATACGATAGGTGAATTAAGCTATTTTTTTTGATTAATCCAAATTATAATTCCAATATTGTTATTTCGAGTGAGTTAGTGAAAGGAAACAATAGAAATAGATTGGACGTGAAAATATTTCGATTGACAAGTTTATTAACAGAATCACCCAAGTACTATTAGGGATGTTGGGGAGGAATGAGAAGAATGAGTGATTCATGTTTTCTTTTCGATGCAAACTTCTCACATAAAGGGAATGTAGTGATGCGTGGAATGTTGACGAAGGATTCACGCAACCTCTTCAATTCATCATCATTATAATCAGGTCTCTCTTAATAGGACTGGTTGATTGATGAGTTTAATTGAGTGATTGAAGGAAAAGGTAAACGTTATTTATATGTCATTACACTTCTCCCTACTTGATTAAACTTCCCCTCCAAAAACAACGAAGAAACCTTATCAACTCACATTAAATTAAATATTCTTTTATTGTTGTTATTTTCCTTCTGCTGTTATTACTAACCTGTTCCAATAAAGAATAATGAGAATAGTTCCACTGTTTATTCTTCATCAATATTCGGCCATTTTCAAAAGAAGACGTTGTTAATGAAAAAAATTATATGTCTTTCTTTTTGATCGTCTTTTTCATTATTCATAAGAATAACCGATATCCTTTTTACACGAATGTTTGCTAAAGGAAAACTTATTTCATTGATATGTAAAAAAAGATGTTATTTATCTAATCGATAACAAGCCGTACGGCTAATACGAAACAGATGAGTCTCGGTTACTAGTGGAATAGTGGATCGGGTAGAATAAAAAAGATTGGCAATAGAAATAATCGGTTGGAATAATAAAAATTGGTAATGGAAACATTCGGTTAGAATAAGAAATTATGAACAAATCTGACTATCGATATTCGATTGGTAAAAATGGTAATCGATGATAGCGTAGAAGAATCAAAGCTGCATAAATTTGTACAGCTGTCAACACGACGAACCATACCAAGTACATCTGGTGAGATTGGTTGGACTAGATGGAAATTATGAATACTATTAATTTCAATTTAATTATTAAGAAGTTCCACCGCCACAAAAATTTGATGTCATTATATGCTTATCAATTGGACTCGTTTCCTTTCTGCCAAGGCATATTCATCTCCCACCATCATAACGATCATTGAACTAGAAATATAATTAATGGGGAGAATATAATTCAAATTGTTGAACGAAAAATTATTTATTTATCAATCTTCTAATCGAATATTTATTGATCAGAAGTTAAGGTCATCAAACCAATCATACCATTCATGATGGAATAATTTTTTCGGAGAATTTCAATTTTCTTTATTCAAATTTTTCCGATGTCGAACGTCGAACATCGAAATAGAAAGAAAAATTAATTCCATCTGATTGATTAGAGATTTGTTTGAGAGAAGCTTTTTGTGAGAAATGTATTATGGCATGGAAAGACTAATGCATAATGCGCACTCTTAATGCATAGTTAATAAATGTCTGAAGAGGTTGAGAAGAAGAAACAGTAGCAATGGAAGATGATGAGGGACGATGAGAAGCCAACAGCGATGTTGTCTGTCGTCCATTAATTCCATATAAGTAAAATTACGAACATAGACCTAATTTATTCAGTTGAAGAGTCGAAAGTGGTCATCGGATGGCTAGAAGCAAGACGAGGAATCTCTCCTGACACGACGCTTTAATTTAATTAATAACCATTACATAAGATTGCATTCATATTAATGGAAATAGTGAGTGGAGAGAATGTTCTATTCTCATTCTAATTATAAATATAAAAATGAGAAATGATGAGATGAGGACAATTTATAATTCTCTACTTGTTATGACAAGACAATTGTGATTTTCGTTCAGTCCGATGGTGAGAAATCGAGCTCATCAGCATCACGTTAAATTTCGGTATCGGATTCATTTGAAAAAAAAGGAAAAATATAATTGGAGATGTTGGAGAATGATAGCGTGAATGAATGCCACTTACAGATGTTTCATACGATTTTCGAAAAAAATATTTCAATACTTTCATCCATTTGTTCGCGCTGCCGCATACATTACCAATTATCTACCATTTCCTTTAGATATGGAAGAAGAATTAGTAGAACATCAATTGGACAATGGGGGCGAAGTAGCGTGAAATTATTATAGTTAAATTGTGGAGACTCATGGCTAATTTGGCGGTCAGAATGATGGCGGACAATAGGAAGCAATTGTTTATGGGGAGAGGAAGAATAGGAAAGTATCGATTGTTATTAAATTAAGTAATAAAATATTGCGGATTGAATGACATATGCGGGAGGGAAGACGAACGAAATATTTGTTTGTCGATCGGTAAATAAAATTCTTTTGAGCAAAGGAAAAATGATGAGAATACTCAATCGATATGCATCGCTGATGTGTTAATTAAAGATACAGCATCTCATTAGAATAATATTGTGGATGAGTTAGATGGAACTATCCACATTAGCATGTTAATAACATTTTCTATTTATCATCATCATAATAATAATCCCACCAGAACCTTTGTATTAGAGTAGACATCTTTGCGTTCTCAATCAAACAACAATCTACATATGCTCCTCTGATTTACTACTTAATTCGACACTCTCAAATCAGCAGACAAACGACGTATACGATTTTGTGAGAGAATAACACAGGAATAATGATGATGATGATGTCGGACATTCATTCTTTTACCTCCGAATTATTGTGAGTTCGATATCATCTCGGAAGGAAAGAAATCAAATAAAAACAATCGTACTTCCGTAAACAATTAGGAGTGTTTCCCAACTAACGGAAATTCCTCAAATTAACATTTTTTCGAAAGAGAAAAGAATGAAGCGCGAAAAGTTTGTAAACAATCGTTTCTTCGGTGGAAACTGTTAATGGCTCAATAACTTGTAGAGTTTACTAAAAAAGAAAATCAACTAAAAGATAAATTTGAAGGAAAGATGTTTGAGAAGATGAAGGAGATCTGAAGATGGGAAAAAAGATAAATTTATTTGAAGTTTAAGTGGCAATTTGGGTTGTTTTAGCCGTCGGCTTCGCCATACAACTTCATCTTACTAAAATTACGTAATTTAATTGGAATATCATTGGAGGGAGGACGTTCTGATGGATTTACTGTTACGCTCTTTTGAAATTTGGGAGTTATCCGCAATTTATCATTTCTGACGGTGAAAAGCGAATTGTGGAGATGAAGAAAGAAAAAGTGGAATATTAGAAAACTATTGTATATAAATAATAGAGTTCTATTATTAGCAGTCGTTCTTTTTTTGGAAGGAGGTTCGATGTGAAGGTCGTTATCGAGAAGATAAAAGGGAATAAGTTGAGTTAATGCCTTTCCAGTTTTCCATTATCGATTCTATTCACGTTTACCTCATTGTTTTGTCGTCATCCTATTATCTCTTATTAGTATTCGTCGAATGAGAAGCATTGTTTCGATAAAGATTAATAATAGTATGCTGATACGATAGTCGAAGTTTTGGAACGAGTTTTGGAAGGAGTTTTGGAAGAAAGTAGAAAGAACTTTTTCTATTCCACATCGATAACATATATCGAGACGAAGGAAAGTTAAAATTATCATCAGAGTGACGAACAAGAAATAATTCCACATGGAAAGAAGACGTAATGAGATAGAAAAATGGCAAGAAAATAAAATGAACGGAAAGTTTCGGGTTTTTGGGATAGAAGAAATCGGTTTCCTATTGAAATCGAATATTTTTATTCGCTTCATTGAAAGTAGATTGTAATGAGAATAGTATTAATTTCCAGGAAGAAGAGAAAATCATTTCATCGCCTACCAGTTGAACGGAAGGAATATTTATAGTAGAATGTTAGAGTACATTCCATCACAGACGATAATGTCTACCAAATTGTTAACGAGTTCTACACGTCAATCGTCAATAAGTTCGAATACTTCACGGTGTGGTCTGCTTAGAGAATATGAGGAAATTAAGTAACGGTTCCTTTCTCTGTCGAACGCTGTGTGGTCTAAAAAATCGGATGTAGTCTAGACAATTTCTGAGAGAATGTTAAGAGAGACTGCGGCAGTAGTAGACGTTTCGAATGATTTCTTTCTTTTAAATAATCAACAGCGAAGCAATTATCAGGATTAGCATGAAACAGTTACCGAAAGAATACTCGAAAGGAGGAAAATGAAAATAAGTTTTAGTTGTGAGAAATATCAGATTAAGGCGATCTAAGAAATACGGCGGTGAAAGATAATGGAATGGAATGAAATATCTTTAGTAATGAAGGTAAATATCGGAAGGTGCATTTCATTACATTTCGTTCACAGAAGAAAAAGATCAGACGAATCATCATGTTCCCAAAGTGGAGATAAGGTGACGAAGGATAGATATTGATGGAAAAATCAATTTATCTCCGAACTTCTTCTCATTAGTGAGAATTCAACTTGTCAGATGAAATTCAAGTTGACGATGAGTCGAAAGAAATCCATTTGAAATGATTTTTCGGAATTAGTGACAATACATGTGAAATAAATAAATGTATTTCTCAGTTTTAACGACTCTCTTTAGATAAGTTGGTCGAAAGATGGCCATTGGCGGTGACACCTTCCCTAAAACACAGAACCTTCAAAACTGCAAAATAATGAACATCGAATGATTACATTCCTATATACTATCTATTCTTTTCACACTCCATAGAAGAATTGCCGCTTTCTATTTTCCTAATAAAAAATCCATTTTTTATTACGACGTATCGATTGATCCAGTTTTCCGGTCATTTCATTCCGAAACAATAAATTTTTACAATTTTACAATTTTGGAGAGTTATAAATAAAATGATCAGGATTGAATAAGAGAATCTGAGTCCAAGAATTTTGGATAAATTATTGAGAAAATTTAAATTGGAAAAACAAAAATTATTTGTTTATTTCCAAATATTGACATTGATTTGAAGCGGAAAAAATTTATCGGATTATTCGACGCTTTTCTCGTGGTCGTATTGGAATGGACTTGTTTATATGATAGACGGTTAGTTAGTGCATGCATGCTAACCATATTGTATCCACATGTGAATGAATGAACTTATTCTCCACATTCTAAACAGCTTAACACTTCAGACCTCACCAACTAACAGACATAATTAATTCTAATTTATTTAATTCTGACAAATAAACATTTCTTTTCTTATTAAACAACTGGCAGAACATTTAAGTTTAAGTGTTCATTTTGGAGAATTAATGACTAAAGATTATTAAGTGCTGATCACGTACGTAGAGTATTGTGAAAATTAATTGTTTGTCCACTTGACTGTCGATATGGAATCGGTCGAGTTTGACAAGTCGCTCTTTTAATGACGATCTTCTTATGTCTTAGGATTTTAATTCGAAAAAAACTGATGGAGTTCGAATAAATTGAAAAAGAAAGAAATTATGTCACGAAGGAAAGAAGAGAAGAATTTATTGGTTTAACCTCGAAAAATTGAAGTTTGGAAAGATAAAAAACTTTTTTCCATCACAAGAACTTCTTTCTCCTTCATTCAAGATGAATATTACTTCCACTTGTGGGGTAATGGTGATGGTTGAGGAAAAAAGTATGAAAAAGGAACCTGTTCGCTATCAAATATTTATGCAGGATTACTCAAGTACTTCCTTAAATAAATAGCAAAAAATAGAAATCGGTGTGCGCGATACGCGTGGGAAGTGTGGCGGAAGAATAACTTCAAAAATGAATTCCCCACAATTTGTTACATCATCATCTTCACCATCTCCATCGTTTTATTTCATTCATCACTTCTGTTCAATATCATACGTCTCTTATTAACAATAATGAATGGAATGAGGGAAAGAATATGAATGTCCCAATGGCGCGAGTGGTTGGCTTAATTATCTTGGGTGTCATTTCTTTCATATATCTCTTCACTTCCACTATTGAACTAGTATCATCATAATAATCATATATTCTTAAGTAAGACGGAAGGAAAAAAATAATTTTGAGAGAAAATCATATGGCAGTTCAAATTGCTCGATTGTTATGAATAGCAAAGGTCTCTCCTTTCATCGACTATTTGTGTGAGGCGAGAGACGATTATATTAAAATTGACTATAAATCGACATAGTTTGAAGTTTGGAGCAAATGTATCTCTTACAATATATCTCATGTCGTACCAAACTCACATTTATTAGACGATTCGTAATTTATTTCATTCTATTCTCATTGTTTGACTGTTTTGTAATTACGTGAAACGATTATGACAAACCGGATAAATACCGTAATAGTAGTTTACGTACTTACATCAATCGATGGGTTGAGGTGGAGTGATAAATGTAAAAAGAATGGCGTCTGTCATTGAATCTGGAGTAATGATGCAAGTTGACATTTCTGTTTAGTTGTTCTCAAAACAAATCAAATTAATGTTCAATAGATTCGGCAGAAAAAGAATATGTGTCTTTCTTATGATAATCTCTCTGATAAGTTCGGAGTTGTCTTCATTGTGGCCATATCAATTGAAATATAGTTTTGACATAACACAATGATCATTCGTCGGTCGATAAATAGAAGGAGAATCCTTTTACGGAATCTGATACAATTCCATATAATATTTCTATTATTCGAATTAACATATGACATTTTTCTTCTTACCAGAAAATCATCCTCCGAATATCACTTCTTATAATAAGTATACGAATAAATCGTTGTGAGTTCGATAAGGTGCCAATGTTTGATACTTCCTATTAACTGCACGATATTTATGATTTCATATCATGATAATCGTGGACGATTAAATAGGAAGAGAATTTCCAATAAGTAATTTCATGGCCGACTACCCGTCGGTGATGAAGAACGGCATATGATGTAAAAGAAGGAAGAAACGATTTTGTCGAATGATAATGAAAATGCTAAAGGTGTTCGCTTATGCGGAAGATTTAGTAAAAGAAACCAATATTAAATAGGAAGAATATGAATGACATACCGGAATGGACCACAAGGCAATGAGAGAGAAGCTTATTACTTTATCATTATTCTTCTTAAAATTTTTTTCTATGAAAAAAATTGGAATTGACTTCCGTTTTTTCTTGTCAATCTTTCTTCGCATTTCTGCTCATCCGTCGTATTGTACATAGTGTACTTGGAGAGATATGTAGTTGGACTCAACTACTAATTGAATTGAATATGAGAAATTGTAATTCGTGTAAGGAAGTGATCGAGATGAAATGGTAAATCTGCTCTTATTCTTCACATATCACGTCGTCATTTCTCACCTTTTCCTTCTCCCTCATAAAATTCGCCGTTCACACATTCGCCTGAAAAATTTATTGCATAACTGCAAATGAGGTAATGGAAAAAGTGTGTTGAGTTTCGTGAAAATGAAAGTGGAAATTGGCTGTCCGCTTTCAACCAACTTCTGCCTGCAAATATGAAAACAAAACAAACATCTGAGTTGGATAGTAGCACGTTCTGCATCAGCTTTGGTAAATATCCTAAAACAACATAAAATACTCTTACTTTCTTTTTAGAAACTGCACCATTTGTTTGTCAACAATTGTTGTGGTGAGGAGGAAGTGTGGACGAACAAATCCGCTTCCGAAATAGACGAAATTTCACTTTTTCCTCTCACCATATTGACCGATATTGGATAAAGAGAGCCCAATTCTTTTAGCCTAAATATTTGGATGATGTTTCTCCCCTAAGATGATTTCATCCAATTGTCTAATCGTACATCTTCAAATCATTATGTTATGAGATGAATCATCAACAAACGATTTTCTGATGCAAGTGTAAATATTGACATTTGACTCAATTTGACTCATTCTTTGTGGTCGTTCGTCAGTAAGATGATTAGAGTATATTTAAAAACATTATATCAACTGCCCAACGTCCATTCGACACTAAATAACTGTGAAAAAACGAATAATAAAAGATGATCTCAAATAACGAATTCGATAAGAATGATGATGTTGAGCGGAAGTAGAAAGGAAATGATAATACGGTTCCACTGACAACAAGATGTCAATCGATAACTTATCAACTTCCATCAGTAGCGAGAAAGAAGATACAAATAATTCTTTATCCACTCCACTCCCATCCTCGATACTTTTACTTGTGATTAGTCTAATATTAATCTCGAAGGAATGACTAACAAGAAGAATAGCCAGAATTATATAAGAGAATGAATGATTGTCAATTAGGTGGTGCTACAAAGGAAAAATAAATACGTTGGATGGAATAAAATCAATTTTATTTTATTACATCATCTGTTACTACTCGTCATGAATTGATGAGAAAGAGAGAGACAGTGGGAGGTCTATCATTGGGAATTGTGTGAAAGAATTCTCTTAAATTTTATTGATGTGAATTAATGTGGTAAATTCCTGGTGGACACAACAAAAAACGAATAGAATAGAATCGATCAATTAGAAAGATAATATAATTCCAATAAAGAAATTTATTCCATGAAATTGAGAAGAAGTCGAACATCTTCCAAAGAAATTTATGATAAAATGAATTGTTGATTGAATAAAATTAAATTTTATCGATTGTACAATGTACATTCTTTGACGAGAGATTATATAAGAAACATTCGTGAAATATGAGGAGTTTGAGAAAATTAATTATTCTACTCATTCCAATTCGATTGAGGTGGAGAGGAATTTCGAAGGGTTTAACGACAAAGAATAGAAATGGTGTCGACTATTCCAATTCTCGATGGACACCAATTCCGAAGAGCCGTAAAGTGTGTTGTTCTAATTAATTTCTTCCAACACATTCCAACACATAATTATTATGTATTTACTGATTGGAACTGTGATGCCAATAGTCGGAAGGTTGAGTCGAAAACTAGAGATGTTTTTTTGGAAAAAGTAAAGAATTTCGATTTCTCTTCTAGTGGCAATAATTGATAAGAGGAGAAATTTTGTCTGATAATTTGAAGGAGAAATTTGTTTGACAGAAAATTTCAATCTTCAACCTCCCGTAAAAAAGAGAAAATTTTAATCATTCTTCATTGAGAAAATACGAATCATATTCATTCGACATTCGACACATTATGCTGTTCCGGTTCATTTAGACGAGTGGCATCTGTCGTTATCAATAACATTATTAGTTTTTTGATACTATTATTTTTAGTGCTACCAACTGACGATAAATTGGTGGAAGAGAATAAATATTAAGTTGGATTTAGTGAGAATTTGTCGTAGTACCTCGATTAATTAACATATCAATGAACGAAATAAATTGAATTCACTTAGCGGTTATGGAGCGAACGAAGAATAACAAGAGACTAAAAAAGAAAAACAAGATTAATTACAAATGAAATAGTTTTATTGCTTCACACATAAGGACGTTCATCAGATGTGGTAGCGAAATGAAAACATTTAATAATGTGTCGATAACGATAAGAAGATGGTTTTAGAATTAGCGAAATATTCAAAACTAGTCGTTAACGATCGATGACCCATTTCTCATCGTGATCTGAAACAGTTCAATTAACACAATGTTGTTTTCTTTTTTTGTAAATCCAATTTGTCTTTGACGATGTCGTTGAAATTGCTTAGAGATATTCGGCATTAGGAGATAAGATACTCATCATGAAATTAATTTAGGGAAGGAGATGTATGTAAAGTGGATTGAATGTTTCTTTTTTGCATATTCACCTCCCAACTAACATTTCCCAATTAATCAGAATAAACATTCCGACTATGCTGCGAAGGACATCGCTATCGTTGACATCGATATGCTGACACTCTTTCTCATGGAACACCTATTTCACTTGAGCATCGATACTTCGATAAAGAACGAAACGATTGATGTTGCTAATTGATATTAATAACAAATCATTCAATCTTATTATAAATATCTCAATTTTCTTCGTCGTATTTTAGCAAAGGAAATCATCTGACAAAAATTTCTTTTCGAAATTTTCTCTAATTTCATTCTCCAGTTTTAGGAGAATATATTTCAAGAGGAGACAATGCGCTGGGAAGTAATGGGAGAAGAAGCTGCAAACGAAAGAATATATTTCCGTTCGAACCGACGCCCATTTTGTTTGAAAATAAACAGAAATATATTGATGTTATAATTCACCTTTCATCGGAAGAGAATTAAGGAAATAATTATGGAGCAACCGAAAACGATTTTTTCGTTCGAAACTTATCTGCATTTCTCTCAATTTTCGTCTTCCTTTTAACACCAACCGTTAATTCTATTAAAGACGAACCGCATCTCATCAAATTGACGAAGAGAAATATCAGAAATTTATCTCTTATTCTATATTAGATAGACTTCCGGTAATCATAAGTTGGGCGAAGTATTGTGAGAAGAACACAAGAAATTCTTTCAAACTCTTTTTTATATGAAACAATTCCATTTCGGTATTTGTATGAAACTTGGATGATTGAGATAAACAGAAGTTTATTTGATCAAATAATAAAATTATGGAATCACCTTGAACTCGTACAATAATCGATTGAAAATACACAACGATTGTCTATTGATATAATATTAGAGAAAAAGAAAATCCACAAATTTTATGGGTCACGATATTGGGATTAAGTTCTTTAAACCAATATAATAAACTAGTACGTATCTGATTCGAATGTAATAGAAGATGATATGTCATAAAAGTTAAAATTAGTTGCGAATTAGCTCTCATAGTATTCGTTACATTATGTTTTTGTTTCATAACTTTCTTAACTCCCACAAGAAAAGGAGGAGAAATGAGGAAATAGAATTGGTATTGGATTCATATAATATTTGTTCGATATAATTGTGATATTCATATTTTGGGAATATTGATTTAACTTGAATGAGAATTACAAATTACATATACATTATTCCTCCTTCACATATTAATAAATTACTTGAAATTAATGGAGGAATAATATATTGGGAAGAGTTTTCGAAGAGAATGCCAAGTCTTTTCTTTTAGCGAAAGAGAATTACGGAAACTGAACCATCCTAAAATCATCATCTCTTCTGAGCAACATTAATTATGCATAATTGCATCATTATCACATAAATATCTTCAGTTCATAAAGAGTCGAATCAATGTCAGCTAAATTGAAGGATATGTGATCTTAACATAAAGTCGGACGAACATGATAATCACATGAGAAATTTTCATTCCTCACTTGCTCATCATTTTCCTTCAATAAACTTTTATTTCTTCTAATCATATCATAAATATATATTTAAACTGAATAATAAATTAAACGGAATTTTTAATAGAAATCTAATTTTTTTTAAATTTAAATTTTATTTCATAAATTTTATATCGAAAAGTTTAATAGAATGATAGGAAGAATAAGAGCACTTATATAATGAACGAAGAGAAATATTTTAGAAGCCAAAAGAAAAATGAATCACATTTTACTAATTAAAAAAATAAGAAGGGAAATATTTAAAATGATTTGAAGCAAAAAACAAAATCTGACTGATTAAATTTGTATGAGAGAATATTCCCATATGATAGAGGATTAATGGGTGAAAGTAATTTTCCTTCAATTATATCATTCTTCACAAGGAAGCTGATAACGACATTCGGTGAATGATCGCTTATGTAACATAGTTGCCGGTGTGGATTTGATGCATGACGATGAATCATCAGAAACGAATCTTGTTGCTCTTGTGGCACTTCTACATTTCATTTCATTTCGTTTCGTATTCAAAATCTTATCGATAATTTCGATCGTATCATCCTGAACTGATGGAGATGGTATTCGTTTTGGAACGGATGGTCTCCTTGACGGTTTACCACTACGATCTCTTTTAATTAAATTACTTTTGTAAATTGGTGATCCGTTTCCTGACGATGATGATGATGATGTGGAAGCGGATGCAGACGACGACGATGTTGAATGATGTGACGGCTTCGTATGGGAATTGTTGTAACAAAATAATGATGGTTTGATATTGGTGAGAGTTTTCGAACGCTTCTTATTTCTTCGATAATTTCTCGACATTTCATATTGACATCTGTCAATGACTTTCTGTTCTTTCTTCAGTTTGTGAAGAGAATAAACGTCTTGACCAATTTCCCATGGAAATTTATGATTTTTAATCGATGTAATCGTTTTCTCATTTCGTTTCTGATTCTCTAATAATTGGAATGTTCCATCTGTTCTTCTCTGTTCACAAGTGATGGGATTCGGTTGGTAAGATAATGGCTGAATTAATGATTGTTGTGTAATTTGTGGAGTGGGAAACAAAGTGGGAATCGGTTGTGCTGATATCAAACAAGCAGGATGTACTTGTGGATGATAATAAGCGATATTTTGTATAGGCATATAATTCGTATAAGAATTATTCGAATTATTAAATTGTTCATGAGTTGATGGTTGATGATATTCAATAGACTCACTTCCCGAGATGGCACCAGGTGGCATCGAAGATTTGTGGCGAATTCTTGGAGGAGATGCTTTCTGATGATATTGATTCTCATTGATCGATGTAATTTCATCGAGTAATTCATTGTTCATTTTCAGAATTTTACTCGTTGCCACATCTCCCATTTTGTGACATTGTTTGTTTATTAAATTTTCTTCTTTTCTTATAAAACGTCGAATAGAAGATGAACGTCGTTCTGTGGTTGGTGCCATGTCACTGGAAACTCCGGAATCTATTTCACCAGTAGAATAATTCTCAAACTTCTTAATTACGTCACGAAAAGTTTCTTCTAAAAGAATGAGATGAACAAAAAAGAATTTGAAGAAAAAATGAAACTATTCGGTGGATTCTGAGAAACAGATGAAGTTGTTGTTGGACCTCTCGAATCGGAAAATGAGAATGTGTTTAAGTTTTTCGGATATGTCCTTACTCGAATTCTTATCGGTTTCCTCTCTTTTACTTTAACATTTCTTTCATTGTTCTCATTCGCATTTGGGTGATTCTTTTGATTCTCATTCCTATTTAGATGATTCGTCTCATTATTTCTCATAATGTTCTCCTCATTTCCATTATTTCTCTTTTGAGTTCCATTTCTTTCATTCTCCTCATTTCCTGTAATATTCTTCTGGTTTTCATCTCTTCCAATATTATTATTCACATTTTCAAGATCGCCAATATGATGATAATTATTAGAAATCGGTATATGGTTCTGATTATTAGAAATCTGGAAATGGTTCTGATTATTGGAAATCGGGAAATGGTTCTGATTATTAGAAATCGGAAAGTGATTTTGACAAGTTTGTTTATACGATCCATTAGATGGATTTGAATCGATGGTCATTTGATGAGTATTATGAATTGGATGATTAATAGTATTTAATAACATCACATTATTATTAGTTTTGATAGTTTGACGGTGGATTTCCGTTCTAATTGGAGTCATTTGACTCTCTGAATTATTTCGTCGTATTCGACTGTTAACGACGATTGGAGGTTTTCGAAAAGAAGGCGGTCCAATATCCATCGTCGGTTTCTTTGTTGCTGTATTATATTTGTGGTTCCTAATATTATTCAACAATCGTTCATTCATTTCATATCGTTGTCCATATTGAATAATGTTGTCACCTGATATGGAATTTTTCATAAATTCATAATTATTCTTCCGAATGTCATAATGACAATCAGTTTTGTTATTATAAATTTTTCCATATGAATTCAATTGTTCTTCTCCTTCTTGTTCAAATATGTGTTGTTCTTTTTGTTGTTGTTGTTGTTGTTGTTGTTGTTGTTGCTGTTCTTCTTCTTCTTCTTGTTGAAATGAAGTTGATGAATTCATTCGATTTTGCTCAGTTATACGACAATTCAGTGGAGAATAATTTGCTTGCATAAATTCTTTTGATATTCTCCCAATATGTTCCGATTCGCTACGCTTCAACTTGTCGCTCGTCATTCCTTTAACAAAATGAGAAACGGAATGAGGAAAATTAGTAAATGAGACACAGAAACTAACTTCCTACATCATCAACATTATCATCTCTAACTCGAACTGTCTCTGCTGTCATTGGATGGAGCGTCATTGGCTTTGTCATTGCACTTGATTGGGTTGGTGTTGATGGAATTGATTCATTCCATTCAGTTTCTGATAAACAGTTTGTTATTGGGAAATCAATCTTTTTCTTTTCAACTTTTCTCACATCTTGAACTATAATCAAATTACCTCGATTTCTTTTCTCAAACGGTTTTCTTTCATTAACTTTTTTTCCGTTCTCAAATAATTCCTGCACTCGAATACGAATCGTCTTTTGATTAGTTATTCGTCTTTTTGATGACGATGTGGATGAGGGTGACGAGGAAGAGGATGTCACATCACTTGGTGATTTCATTAGTGATCTTTTCTCATTATGATGTTGATTATTTCGATTTAATGATAATGAACGAATCGTATCTAAACTCTTTTTCTTTCTACCACAAAACTCTTTATAATCATTCAATGATTTCGTCAATCTTCTTATAAAATTCGTAATATAAAACACATTCTTTGATACTTCTTTCAGTGAGAGATCATTATCCTCACATAAATATTCATTGAACAGCTTAATTTTATTATGGAATTCTTCACGCAGAACTAAAAGTTCTTTAATTCTTGGAAAGTTTTTCTGAAAATTTCAAATTAAAAAAAAAAGAAAGAAAAATAAACTCGATAGAATTCGATTAATGATTTCGGTATCTCATTTTGAACAGATAAATAAATTTCATGTAATCGATAAAATTCATAACAGAAATTTTTCAATTCTAAATCGAATTCGGATAAATCGCTACTAAAGAACCGTTAATTATTGTAAATTATCCGAAAATAAAATCCAACGGAAAATTATCACATATTTTTAATTGATCAACAATTCGATCTAAATTTACATTCAATTTCATCAATGCCTTAAAGAAAGAATTATTTTAAAAAGAAAGAAGGAAAGACTTGAGCAATGAATAATATGAGATGGATCTTCTGATCATTTGACTTCATTTCACATAATCGATCTAATGCATTCAATTTAAATGCTAATGCATTTGAATTATACGAATTCTTGACATGAAAAATAAGAATATATAATAAAAAGATATTAGACGGACAGAACTTGATTCAAATAGTTGCACACAATTACAGTCGCTACCATAATTATTTGAATCGTATCAATATTCATTAATTTTTCCAAAATATTTAATAATTGTTCCAACATTTTTATTTGCTCTTCGATCATGACAGGCACTTCTTCTTTCGCTATTGTTGATTCTATCAAAAATTTTATACTGAACAGTCGAGAATCGCTGAAATATAATGATGTAGAAGAAAAAAAAGACTTTCTGATTTGCATCAATTTCCCCATGAACTGTTCGGCCAAATCAAATTGATGGAGGATATCTTGAAAAGAATTCAACGTGTCCAATTCATTTTGATCCGGTAGAATTTTTAATAATGTTTTCAAATTTCCACTTCCAACTTGATTATTTTCACTTTCCGATATCCTCCGAATAATTTCATTAATATTATTACTTAAAATATTTAACAATTATTCAATTTGAGATTGTTTTTAATTAATTAAACTTTTTAAATTGTTTAAGAAAAACATTAATTTGAATACTTCGTTGTTTATCGAATATTGTTCCGGGCAGTTTCTTTCCTTTACTCTCTCGTTCGTTGGAAGATGTCATAGATTTAGGATATTTTTGAGCGATTTTATTATAGTTCTGTTGGAACTGATTCTCAATCTCATCGAAATTTAATACCTCAAATAATTCTTGAATTGCTGTAGAAATGACATTCTTATTGTTTGGATCATATCTGGAATGATAGATGCCTAAATTCCGGTTATTCGTTTCGTTATTTTTCGATAGGAAATTTTGGAGATGTAAAATATCTTTGGAAAGAATCCAAATACTTTTCTTCTTGTTCTGAATGAGATTCGTTCCATTCTCATTCGAGAAGATGGAATTGTTTTGTTTCAGAGAAAATTGTGAAAGGAAATTTTTCTGAATTCGAGCGTCCGGCAACTTGTTTAAGAGAACGGTTCGCAACTTCTTTTCAATCATGGGAAAATGGAGTTGTGGTAAATTGAGTATAATCTTCGATGATTCATGTTCGTTTTTATTGAAATTCTCTAAAATCTCATCTTGTTTCGTTACCGATTTCTTGAGAGTTAATTGACTAATGAGACAATTGTCGATGGGTGGTGCAATCGGTATCATTTGAGTGGATGATATTGATGATGACGATAATGATGATGAAGAAGATGGTGATGATGATGAAAAATTATTATTATTATTATTATTATTATTATTATTATTATTATTATTTTTATTATTTTTATTTTTATTATTATTAGTAAATGTCGATGTCATTGTAAGAAGTTGAGAATGAGGATCATTTGAGATTGAAATGAATGAACAATTCTTATTAAGAGATTTGAATGATGATGGCGTGAGATTACGTATTCGTAGAAATGTTCCGTTGTTTTCTAATGATGTTTCTATTTTCTTCTCATCTGAAAATGGTGAAAAAAGAATTATTTATTGTCGATTTTGTCTATTAAATATATTATGTTCAATTTCACTAATACGGATTCTAGTCGTGAACTGACATCGTTTTGTTGACATATAGCTCGATTGGATGAACGAGTTAGTTGTGTTAGATAGCTACTTCATAATAATATCTTTTCAAACAATTGCAACAATTAATGAAGTTGATGATTCTGAATAGATGAATCAATCATTTCTCATTATGCCATTTTGTGCTTCCTGTCACAATATGAAAATCTGATGGAGGGAAGGGATGGAAGTTGGAAAAGAATTCCTTTTATTAATGGAGTTCATTGAGTGAAAAGTAGAAAGGAATTCGACGATGACTATCTCTCCCAAATGAATGACTTCCTCATCGATTGCACAAAAATAGAAAGAATATTTATGTTTTGTCAGATCCAATTCAAACAAATCGAAAAGAGGGAGTGGTCGGATAGTTAGTGGAACGTTCAACCAGAAATTAGATTGATGTTATTTATTTAGAAAATTATTCAATCGTCATAAATCAATTTGTCAATTCGATAGAAAATTTGATAAAAAAAATGGTGAACTTGCTGTTGTTGTTGTTGTGGATCGATCGAAAAGCATAAATTTCTGCAAATTTTTTGCTAATTTCGATCGTCTCTCTCGCTTTTTTTTACGAGGAATTTTCTCTGTTGACAACTCATTCGATCGCTTCATCTGTCGATTGATCTCTTCTAACAACATTTGACATTGCTCTTTATTACCTACTGGAGATTTAGCGTTCGATCGATATATCGATGAATTCGATTGACGATTGGCGAAATTTAACATTTTCCGTAACAAAAATTTAGTTTGTAATTAGTAAATTCGTTCATGAAAGAGAACAACGGTTGATGGATAAATGAAAAGAAAACGAACAAATTAAAATATCTTTCTAATGTTACGAAATATGAAATAGTTTTGAAAAGAAAATTAGTGTGCAAAATACTTATCAGAGACATGAATAGCCTTGTTTCGGATAAGATTTCCGAAGAAGAAACGTATACAATAACATGAACGTTTTTCTTTTCCTTCTCACTTTTTTCTTATTAGACATTTCCTGAAGTGATTTGATAATTGTCGATATTCAACTTTTTCTTGTTAATGTGTATCCGCGTGTGCGTTGAGAATGGAGGAAAATGAATTCTTATGAAAAATTTCCTATTTTCTTAATTTCTTCAAACTCTTTTTTCTTTTATTATTGTTTAGGAAAAAATGATTATTGTTTCTTTATAATTTAATCATTTCAACAAAATACATCTTTATTAATAGAGCAACCAAATTATTTATGACAAATATGATTAAGAGGAAAACGAGAAAATTATTAGTGATCAGTTTAATAAAAATAATTTTCTCTTCATTTCACGTATCCCATACGACGACGATATTCTTCCTATAAATAGATATATAATAATGGTAGAAATGAAGATAAATTCTTTTTACGTAAAATAGATAAAAATCTCGAACATAACTTTCTACTGGATTATTCTCTATTACCGTTTCCTTCGGTCGAGTTGCCGGTTTAGCCGATTGTTTCGAGAGAGAAGTAGTAGAAATGTTTTGATTTGTATCGACTACTCCAACGAAATTTCCTTTAGAATTCTTTCCGCCTCTTTTATTCTCATTAGAATTCTCTTTATATTTTCTTGAGTCATTACTATAATTATTTTTCATTTCATTTCGATTATTAAACTGCTGTTGTTGTTGATAATCATTATAATTACTTAATTGTTGAAATTCTTTTTCATAATTCTCATTCGAATATTGTTGTTGTTGTTGTTGATGATGATGTTTATAATTGTTAGAAGAATATTGTTGTTGTTGTTGATGATGATTTTTATAATTGTTATTCGAATATTGTTGTTGTTGTTGGCGATGATTCTTAAAATTGTTAGAAGAATATTGTTGTTGTTGTTGATTCCAATGATTATTTTGAGAATGTTGTTGTTGTTTGTTATTATAGTTGTTTTGAGTATGTTGTTGATGCTCATTCTTATAATAATCGTTGAGATTGAATGTCATCTGTTCTCGATATTCACCTTTGTCGAACGAACGTTCTTGTTGATTTTGTGAATATGAATGTTGTTGCTGTGATTGCCTTTTTTGATGAAATTCATTTTTGTTATCTTGTTTTTCAGATTTTTTATAATTCGATTGTTGATTCTTTTTCGAATATTTATTTCTATTATTTTCTCGTTGATGATCATTAACGGTGAATTGTTGTGGAGTATTTGATTGTTTCTTATGGAAATTTTCATTATTTTGTTGTTTGGTTGAGATTGTCTGAGACGTATTTTGAAACTTTTGCTTCCCTTCATGATTTCCACTTTGATTTCCCAAAGTGGAAACTTCATTAATATTTTGTTTATTATTATTATTATAAAGTGGAAATGGTACGAATTTTGGAGCTCCATCATTTTCATAGTCTTTTCTCTTAATATTTGACAATTTCTAATAAGACAAATAATAGAATAAATTTAAAATGTAAAACAAACTAAATTTTTTTGCCACGTATCTCTCAAACTCTGCACGACACCTCCAACCACTTCAAAATTATCTTTATTCAAAATGAAATTATTCCGAATCTTCTTCACTTCTTTCTTCAACAAATATTTCGTTCCTGGAATCATATCTTTACTATAAAATTAATTATAATTCATTTAATCTAAGAAATTTAACGAGTTCAATTTCGTCTGATCCATAATAATAAAACTACTTTTAGTCGTTCCATCACTTAATGTCAATCGCCATAACGGTGGTGAATTTCTATAAGAATGGAAAGTGAATGTATCGATTTTGGATGATGCCAAATTCCTAATATTAGTTAATTGGACAACACATGGCGTTTCCAATTTCTCATTCTTCTCCACAGCACTCAAAGGACCATTGAATTGTTGAGAACAGAAATCTGTCTAATAAAATTTTATTTCCTTTCCCAATGACAAATATTTGAGTAACAGATAATAAAAAATTTCTCGCTGAATTCTCATCATTTAAATCGAGAGAATTTTCATTGAAATACCATCCGGCAGATTGTAGTTTTTTAAATAACATTTTCCTCTAAAAATGAAAGACAGAATTGTAATCTAGAATTCCTTCTCCTTTCCAAAATAAGATGAAGGAGAAAGATGATTGTGATGAGAATGAAATAGAAAACTGAATTTTGACAAAAACAGAAATTCGATGAATATGTTCAATTGGTCTCTGTATTTTGAAAATTGAAATAATTCTTTAACAATGATAAATTAACAAGAAAAAAATATTATTGATCAATTCATAATTCAATCTAATTGCAAATATGATTATTGACATGATGATTCTTTTATGCTATTCCAAAACCAAGGAGCATTCCTCCAATGAATGACGTCTGCAAATGTCGTTTAGTCTCCTCCGATCCCCCATCAATCTCACTTAATTTAGCTACACTTTTCATCGCATATTCAGCAGTGTGTGTCAATGTTGATTTCTTATCTGACACGATAGTTGTCGCTGTTTCACTATTCCAATCAGGAATGATTTCGGCCTGTTCCATTATTTGAAATATGAGAACACAACCGCCAGCTGTCAATGTCACTAATCGGCTCGCCTTCCCCACCAGATATCCCGATGCTAAACCGACACAAGCAGCTCCCAAACTAATTTTTGTTTCTTTACTCGCCATCATTTGTTTGAATGTTTTCATGTTTAGTTGAATTGATAAGGTGTAAATTAAAAAATAAATTGATTAGATCAATTTTTGACGGAATCGACTAATATATTTCGAATATTTCTATACAATGCAAAATGTATTAAACTTACTTTTCAAAATTTCTTATTTGTTTTTCTCTTTAATGAATTAACAACACTAAGAATTTTAAGTACGTTTTCTTCATAGAAGTCGTTATTTCATTATTATCTATCATTCCAACTAGTATTCGAATGTTTTAGTTATGAATGTACTACCCTAATTATTGGGTTTTCTTATTAGAAGTGGTTAAATGGAAATTTGGTAAATCAATTGACTATTGCTTAGATGATTTTTAAGTTAGATTTATACCTCAGCAATAAGAAGAGTTTAAATCTATAGATTTACTTATAAGTAAAGTAAAAGTTGAATTTTGGATACTATGATAGTTGAAGTGATTGTAAATTCTAATAAGTCTAATATTTATATAGTTCTAATATTTCCTAAGGAAGAAGTTATAGAATAATGAAAAAAATTTTATTGACAAAAAAAATTATAAATGATAACATATTAATAATAAATAATATAAATGTGTTTGGAACATGAATTTTTCAAATCAGAAACTCAAATTATTTACCTTGTTTTTTCGATTTGTATTTTTTCACCATTCGAAACACTTGTTCTTGAGAGATCTCATGAGATTCATTAGTAGGCGCGAAATCTGTGGTCTTCGATTCATATCCGCCCCCACTAATTTTGAAGTCCTCAAGATTTAATACATCCTTTGTCATTTTAACACTCTTTTCCAACATATTAGCTTTCCTCAATTTATGACCTTTTTTTTGCATTTTGTCATGGACTCGGTTGACAATTAACTCCTCATCAGCTTCCAAATCCAAATCCTCCAATTCATCTTCTACATTCTCTTCTAGTTCGTCCATTAGTTTATTTAAGTCCAATTCTTCTCGAACACCTCCCAAAATCACCTTACCCAGTAACGTTGCCGATTTCAATGGGAAATATTGTCCTCCTGTCATATAGGCGATTGTATGAAAGAACTTTTCAAATGGTTTAATTGCTGGTTCACAACCCACCACATATACCACAATTTCTTCCTGTGCTAATTTCTTCGCTACTTTAATTGGATCGTGTCCCGATGGATCACCATTTGGAAATCCATCACCACCAGAGCCCAGACCATGTGGGGGTGCATCGCTAATTAATACGGCCAATTTTGTTGAATTGTCTCGCCATTTCAATCCCAAAATATCGTGCAGAGCTGTAGCTACACATTCAGCTTGATCACCACCACCATTAGCTGATGCCGCTGACAACCATTGATACATATCAGATACATTGTCAGTAAAATCATGAACTCGAGTAGAGAAAGTGTGATCTTGTGGAGGAAAATCTCGATATTCGATAAGAGCTAATTGTAAATCGGATTTTTCAGCCTTCACAATTTCTGAACAAATTTCTTTTACACAATCCTTAGCCTTCTTAATATATGATCCCATACTGCCTGTAGTATCCATTACAAATACGAGATCCACAACCGTAGCATCATGAATTAACATGCTGGGTTTAGAAACTTCTTTAAAACTAATCGACATGATGAAACTGAGAAATATATGACGAATGATTTAATTTAAGAATAATATGAATGTATAACAAATAATTAGATGACCAAGAAAGATGTTTTGTTTCAACTATTTATACCCCCCACGTTATTGACTTATCTTGCGTAACAAATGTTGGTAATATTTAGTTCGTAACCTTTGGTATCAATTATATGACTCAACTTAGCCAACATACCTGTTAAAATTGAATACTATTATCGTCGCTATGTTTATCGTTTAAAATTCGAAGCATATTGCTTAATAAGCTCTAACTATTTGAAAAGTTGCGTAATATTATGAAGTATTAATAACTAATAATTTTACATTAATAAGAATGCATACTCTTGCAATTATAATTCATTTTTATCTATTTTTAATGTAGCAAAAAAAGGAAGCAACCATAATATAATATTGAATTTGATGTCGATTGACTAAGCTTATAGCGTCAAAAAAAATTCAATCTTTTCTCATTATAAGATGCAATAAAAATTAATTATCATCTCTCTATAGGCGGACTAAGTCTTTATTTAGAGTTTGTCAAATTTTTGGAAACTTTAATTGACGAGAAGGAAAAATTATTAAAAATAAAATGGTTGGAGGCAACATCTTTTTCTAAATAATCTCAACATTTAGGTCTTATTATACATTACTAATTTTTGATTTTGATGCAATTTGATTGATAATAGATGAACTAAAAAATTCACAAAATAACTTTTCTCAACGATGAATTTTACCCAAAATTTTTCGGCTTTTTTGAAAATTTAATGTCTGATTGATTCTCGGACAGAACTCTAAGTATAAGGTTTTCAAGT